>LPNX010413591.1:0-14787 GCA_001517045.1 Pseudotsuga menziesii
GGATTTCTACCTCAACATCTATTTTACCTCCAACTAGTTCTAATTAGCAGTAGTGAACTTTCCCAGTTTACATAAATTGTTTCAATAAATTCCATGTTAAACTTGAGCGAGTGGGACATTGTAAACGGAAGGTCGATCGAAGCGTAAGTAGACCACCATGTTATCTCTTATGATAATACCCTCCTTAACATTCACTATACCAATGATGACATCCAAAGCAACCAAAGCCGCCCCTGTATAAGGAGCGAGATATTGTAATGTAGCGAGAGAATCCGTAGTTTCTGCAACCACAGTGGTATATTCCATTGCGCCACTATCTCAGAACAGATATTGATATACCCTATTGATACGTAGCATATAGTCGTTGTTCCTTGTTCTTGTATTGTAATACAATCATCGGTCCCACAATACTACCTGCCATTCATGATCTGGCACGCATCTATGCAGAATCCCATTCATTGCCAACTTATCAAATGCCTGGAAAGAAACTGATAATTCACTCTCTCCCTAACCCAGCAGCATCACCCTAAAGCCTGCAATCCACATTTCAGACACTACTTGACTTGCCCTGCTCCCTTGGGGACTAGCTCAACCACTTGCTGAACGGGCTCTGCTGCTAGCTATGGCTATCAATCTGTAAGGTATGCTACTACTTACTCTGTTGCTATTAGTGAATGCTCTTTGCCAACAATTGTATGCTCTTTGGTCCCCACTTAAGCCTGTCTCACCTGAGTCTACCTCACCTGAGTATGCGCCCTAGGTTCCTACCTCACCAGAATCTGACTTTGGAACCTATGAATCATACCTTATACCTTCGCTTGGTTTGGACTCTTTTTCATGTATTAGATCCAAGTAGGTAGTTAGAACCCACAGTCAAGTTGGTTTCTGCATATGCTTTATGTCTACCTGTAAAAAGAAAGAAGATGTATGCGCCTTTATGTTGTCCTTATTATGGATGATGCCCACTTACTTGTGGTGCAGGTGGTGCTAGATCCTAAAATACCTAGGTTAATAGCTAATACAAAAATGTTGAATAGTAGAGATCTGGAGAAATAATGACTAGGAAAACTGAGCTTGAATAATTTCCGTCAGGTCTACTAGAGCTAGCTTCCAAGTAAGGTGACTAGGCCAGACTAACTTACTTAGCCGTATGAACTAGCACTGGACTACCTTCCTTTCTCGCTGAGCCTTACAAAGTGAATTCCATGAAATGTTAATGCAATGTCTATTGATAATATTTTGTATTAATCAAGTATGCGAGAAAGAATGTGATTGGGTCCTGAACTACCCAATTTAAGATCTGAGTCTATACTCATATTATAGAATGAATACTAATAAGCCATGTAGTATCATGGAATCAATGGTATTCGATAATTACTAATACTCTTCATGGTACTAAAGCACCCATAAGCTTCATCTATTATCTGTAATCAATGAACTGTATTTAACTCGTAAATTGTTTTTTTTTTATGGATTAGTAATCTGTTAGTAAATCACGTTCGTAGGATTGATCTCGGTCTTTCTTTTTTACGGTGGATTAAACATAATTGTCAAATCCTTAGGATTGAAGTAGAGACTCCAGTTCATATGGCATAACCCTTTTATACCCTACAGATTGGTTGAGAGAAAGTCTCAAAGGATATTTTCCAGTGTTTTATAGGCCACAACAGTTCGATCCTTTCTCTCTTAGCTCTACTAGCAAAGAAGCTTCTTGTTGTTTCCTTTTCAAGAAATAGGCACCTTATTGATGCCAGTAAATACTTTTAGGGGAAATCCATTTGCTAATGCATTATCGGGCTAAAGGAAAGATCCATTCATTATTTGTATCACAATTAGGTGTGGATGTCCTTCTTCATTCATTCCCAGAAAAATGATTGTTTTATCCTTGTTCCAACAACAAGTCAAAGTGACTATGTTGAGCAATTAAAAAAATCAACCATAGAGAGAAATTAACCTTTCGATATATAAATCTTCGTATCAGTCCTCAAAGGCATCAGAGACTATAGAGACTGTAGAGTAAAAAGAAGATTCTCTAGCCCCATTCATTGATAGCCGCCTTTCAGAGTAAGGGACAACATAGTAGACTGAATGAATCAAGATTTGTTATGGTGGAAGCATGTAAAAGCTAGACTGTAAATGAAAAACTGAATCCATAAAGCAACCAAACAGAATAAACTTCGGATTCATTTCTTTTCTCAAATATTCACTTGTAGCATACCATATCTCAATCAATTGACGTAATTTTTCTATAATATTAATATAGAATAATATAGAAAAAATAGATTTGGATAAGACCTTACCCTTCAGTGGGCCTAGAAGCCTCTCAAGCTCAAGCGTTTACTTTTCTAGTTAGAGACCAACGTCTTGGAACTAGTGTGGGGTCTGCCCAAGGACCTACTGGTTTAGGTAAATACCTTATGCGTTTTGAATGCCTTTGCACAATGACGCGTCCAAGTGGAACAAAATGTGCAATACATCCCCAATCTCGGTTACTTGTGCCCGACGGTGCCTGCTGCCCGAAGGTGCATCCTCGAAACTATCAAAGGCTTTGAGGCATGTGGAACGTCCTACCTCCTTGGTCCACATCTCCAACGAAATGTGTTTGCTTGCCCAGAGCGTTCCATGAAATCGGGGGGTTTACCACCATCACCTCACTTACCCAATGTCCAAGTCTGCCTTGCGATCCACGTCATGCCAGCCAGAGGGCATGCAAAGCCAAGAGAGCCCAACACAACACCACTCTTTGAGGGGAATAAATAGGGAAACTTCCCAAAGACTATGGATCTTTTGCTTCTTCTTATCTCCATGGATTAATTAAGTGGGCTAGTAAGTAGTGGAATAGAGATATATGTTTTGTGCTTTTACACGCATTGTCTAAGCCAGTACAGTATAGTAATGAGAACTCGTCTATTATAATTTCGGTAACTAACTAGAGATAGAATAAGGAAAAAAAGAGTTTAGTAAGTTACACAATACCTATCTTTTTATACCCTGTTCCTTCGTTATTATTTATTATTTATTATTTATACCTGTTTATTCTATCCTCGTAATAGGGCTGATAGGACCAAATAGCCAATCCTAGTAATAGGGCTGATAATACCAGGTATCATAGGGGTAACAATGGGCAATCGAGCTAGGGCTATCTCTGGATAGGGGTGCAAAGGTACAACCATTAGCCTATTTCTTAGTAAGCTTTGCCTCTCCTCTCTTGTAAGGGGCTCCAAATACCGAATACAAGCTCCTGGCTAGGGATACCATCTTCCTTGCAATATGCACATAATTAATATATATGAGAGATGCACATAAAACATATATCACAAACATATATCTGAAAGGCTCTGGCACCTCACATAGTAAGGTATCTACTCACGGTCATTATTCAATCTAAATAAACCAAATCAATCTCTATGTTATCCTGTCTGTGCACACATTAGACTCTTTTTTAGACAATCGACAACCCATCCAAGAATCCTTCGCGAATGGAAATGCTTCTTTGCTTAACGTTGTTTCCTCACGGTATTCCCACTTTCAAGCTTAAACATAGCGCTCTGCGGATGTGCTTGATCCGAATTTATGCAGGAACGCAACAAAATACACCAATAACCATAGAAACAAATATGCAATGGAAATAACACTTCATTTCATTAATCAATAACTGAAACTTGTTTACATACAGAATGGAAATAAACTAGCTAGAGGGCTGGTAGCTTATCTCTGAGAAGAGATGTGGCGGCTACATGCCTTTGAACTCTGTGTTACAATGAGGCTCTAAGGCCTATATATTATTGAGAAACAATGGAAACCCTACACATCCAAAAACTTAACCCTAGGAGGTGAAACGCCTTAATGTGGGCCCTGTTGGGTAACTTGGTACATCAATTTCGCGGGGTCGTAACTTTTGCATACTACCTCTGTTTGATGTGCATGATATATCATTAGAAAGATATGTTTAAGGGCTACATCCACTAACTACAAATATTGAGTCCAAAATGGACTCATATTTTCCCGATCATTCGATGCCAAAAAAACGTCGTTTAGGGCCTCAAAACGGCTCCAGAAGTTTAGGACCCGAAAACTGCCAAAAATAGTAAATTGTGCTACAATTAAGGAAACTGGAAAACTGAAAGAAACAATGGTGGGGGTCCAAGAGGAATAGGTGGGTGGCCACCAATATCCTCCTGGATCATTCCTCCACCCTTAGGAAGCAATGGTCCCCATTGTGTTGAGTTCCTCCATGAGATGAGGAAACTTCTATTGAACTTGGTCCCTAGTGAAGGAGTTGGCCTGCTTTGACAACTTGATATAGCTAGATCTTCTGCTAGCGGGTGTTTTTGATCTATGTGTATGATAATCTAATCAGCGGTGGCTTGTTCCATGTAGTCGGGGTTTAACTCTGTTGGTGTGAGTTGTTCTGCCACGTCTGATGTGTTCAGTAGAGGTGGAAAGTAGGGTCGAAGGTGGTCCACATTGAACACTGGGTGCAGACCAAGGAATGGTGGAATACTGAGCTCAAAGGAATTGTCTCTGACAGCCTTAGTGATGGTGTATGGCCCATATCGGAGTGGGCGAAGCTTGTGGTGGGTTCCAAGGAGACGCTCCTTCTGCAAATGTAGCCACACTTTGTCGCCCACCTGGAAGTTGTGTTGCACCCGATGCTGATCATGTCGCTGCTTGTACTTAACATTGGATATGTCCAATATGTCATGAACCTAATGGCGAATGTGTTGAATGCGCTCAATGAAGTTGTTTGCCTTGGAAACTTTAGACTGGATATGAGCTGAATCAGCTTGAGTAGCTGCAAATGGCATGGCTACGTCAATGGGACATAGTGGTTGGAATCCCAAGCCCACCTAAAAGGGGATGTGGTTGGTTGAGTTGTGAAGGGCCGGGTTATAGCTGTGTTGTACATAGGGGAGGCTCTCATCCCATGTGCTTGGATGCTTTGAGTTGTACATGCGCAAAATGTGTACGATCATCTTGTTGACGACCTTTGTATGGCCATCAGTCTGGGGATGGAAAGCTGTGGACTTTGTGAGCTTGGTGTCTAGCATTAACCATAGGCTAGACCATAATGTACTAAGGAACTTGTTGTCCCAGTATGAGATTATAGACTGTGGGATCCCAAACTGTACCCACACTCGTTCAAAGAAGAGTTTAGTAGTGGCTTCTGCTGTGATATTCTTCTTGTAGGCCGCCATTATGGCCATCTTTGCAAATCTGTCAATGACCACAAACACACAGTAGTTTCCATGCTTAGTAGAAGGAAGGCCTGACATGTAATCCATGGAGATGGATTCCCAAGGTCGACTAGGGGTAGGCAACGGAGTATAGAGGCCTTGCTTTTTGATGGATGGTTTGGCAATGGCACAGGCAGTGCAGGATCGGATGTACTTCCCGACGTCCTGTCGAAGGTTCAGCTAATAGAAATACTTCTGCAATACTGCCACTGTTTTCTCGACCCCAAAATGCCCAATGACCCGACTGTAGTGTGCTTCCCAAATCATCTTAGCATGCTCGCTTGAAGGAACACAAAGGTGTCCCATGTGACACAGTAGTACATCCTGGAGGTGAAATTTTGGAACTTCGTTTCCCTCCAAGAGCGTCTGGTATGTGTGGCTGAATTCTGGATCGCTCTTGTAGAGAAGCGGCCAATCAGAAGTCTCGTGCACGGTCGTTATCACCATGATCAGTGGTCGGCTGAGGCAGTCTGCAACATTATTGGTGCTTCCCTTCTTGTACTTGATGTTCAAATGAAACTGTTGTAGATATGTGGACCACTTCTGATGGCGATTGTTCTGTAACTTCCCTTGTGTCTGCATGAACAAGAGGGGTTGGTGGTCTGTGTGGATGATCGTTTCCTTCCTCGAGATGTAATGCTTCCATTGTCGACAAGCCTGTACAATGGAATACATCTCTTTGTCATAAGTAGGATATTTGCGGACAGTGTTGGACAGTGTCTCACTGTGATATGCCACTGGATGCCCTTGTTGAGTAAGGACTGCCCCAATAGCATAGTCGGAGGCATCTGTCTCGATATCAAATGGTTGTTGCAAGTCTGGTAATGTGAGCACTGGGGCATAGCATAGGTGATGTTTCAACTCTGCAAACGCCTTCTGTTGAGTTTCTGAGCAAAATAATTTTGCTTTCACTCCTCCCTTGGTGACTTGACTCAAGGGCCAAGTGATATGAGACAATCCCAACACAAACCTGCGGTAGAAATTAGCAAGGCCCAGAAAGCTGCGAAGCTCTGTTAGAGTAGTTGGGGCTGGCCAATCCTGAATGACTTGGATTTTGGTTAGATCCACATGTATCCCATAGTCATCAATAATGTATCCCAGATACTGAACCTGGGTCATGCCAAAAGTGCACTTGTCCAAATTGGCACACAACTTGTGCTACCGCAATGTTTGGAGGACCTGTCGGATGTGGTGGAGGTGCTCTTCCCAAGTTTGGCTGAAGATCGGGATGTCATCCAAGTACACTACTACAAATGAGTTGGTGAATGGCCGCAAGATGTCGTCCATTGGTCTCATGAAGGTTGTAGGAGCATTCCTTAGCCCAAAAGGCATGGGCAACCATTCGAAAAGTCCCTCCTTAGCTTTGAAGGCAGTCTTCCACACATCGGTTAGTTCGATCAGTACCTGGTGATACCCAGACTTTAAGTCAACCTTGCTAAAATATTTCTCCCCTTGAAGCTAGTCTAGGAGGTCATCAATTCGTGGGATCGGGTACCTATTCCGGACAGTGATCTTGTTCAGCGCCCGATAGTCAATACAGAGTCTCCAAGTCCCATCCTTCTTCTGTACCAAAACGATTGGGCTCCCATAGGGAGATGAACTTGGTTGGATGTGACCCTTCTACAGCAGCTCCTGAATTTGCCTCTTGATTTCATCATTATCCAGAACATAACGACGATAGATCGGTCCATTGGGCAGCAGTGCACCTGGGGTCAGATCGATGGGGTGCTTGACCTAACAGTGGAGAGGCACACCGGTGGGTGAGGTGAATATGTCCTGGTACTCCTCCACGACCTTGTGAAGTTGTTGTTGTTGTGTGGAGGGGCCTTGTCTGGAGGTTGTGGCAACTATCTTCTTCTTTCCCTGAGGGCGGATCATCAAGAAAACAAACTTCCTGGTTTTGGAAATGAGCTTACTGCATTGTTTTGCATTAACCAAAGAGATAACGGCAGGGGGTGGTACCTCTAGTATTCTATACAAATTATTTCCCATTGTAATAATAATAGCGCAAGGCCGGGACTCATACATAGCATGTTGCTTCCATAAGTATGGTTGACCTAATAATACATCACAAACATCAAGAGGAGCGATATAACATAATACCTCATCGGTGAAGGGCTTGATGCTGTAGGGAAGTCGGCACTGATGGCTGACGCGGAGATCTCGTCCTTGGTGAAGCCACCCGATGGTGTACGAATGCGGGTGTGCTGTCGTCGGCAAACCCAACCGCTTCATGAACTCTGCTGAAATCAGGTTCTGTTGGCTCCCATTGTCGACAATGAACTGTAGCGGGGAACCCTTTACCCACATCTGGGAGTGGAAAAGACGCTCCTCCTCCTCTGAATCTTCTGGTTCTTCCTTTTGGATCTTCATGGTGGAAACAATGGCGTTGGGCTCTGCATCGATAATCTTCTTCCCTATGTCATTCCCCTTCTCAGGTTCTGATTCAGTGTTAGAGTATGCATCTGATTCAGAAGCCTTTATCTCGGCCACTAGTGACTGCTTAGCCCGACACTCACTTGTGTTGTGAGTGGGGCTCTTATGGAACTCGCACCACTTTCCCACTTCCTTCTTCTGCTTTGCAGTGTTGCTCTTTGCTTGCGGCTTTGGAAAGTTTTCTTGAGTCGCCATGCCTTGGCTGTGTCCTTGGTTCTGCGGTTTGGGGGCACCTTTCCCTTGCTTCTCATTTGCAGATCCAAAGTCTCGCTTTTTCTGTTTGAATTTTTGCTCAATTTTGGTAGCATACCGATATGTCGTACTAAGCAAGGAGATGTCAAGGAACTCCATTTCCTCCTGAATGTATCTGTGCAGACAACTGCGGTACTTCAGCACCAAATGTTTCTCTGAAACTTTGATACCCAACTTGGTGCACAGGGTATGGAACAGATTCATCAGCTCATGCACATCTTGATCTCTTTGCTGCCGCAGCGTAGTCCATTGGATGTACTTGTCATCATAGCTCCCCACCAGATAATATTGTCCCTTTATGGCATCTCAGAAAGAATTCCAAGTGGGTACAGCCGAGAACATAGAGGGTTCCTCTTCATCCTTTCTCTTACAGTAGGTTTCCCCCCAGTCATTGACATGGGGGGCAGCTTTGAGTAGAGAAAAAGTAATCTTTTCCCGGTCAGAAAAGTCATGAACCGAGAAATATCCTTTTAATAGATTCAACCATTTATCTACGACGTCTGCATCTATTCGACCATCAAATATGGGAATGTCAAAGTTTACTTGTACCTTAAAAGGGGCCGCACCTCCAGAGTGGTTGCTAGATGCAGATGCGCTGCCAGTGGGAAGTCGTTGAAGGATTTGGGTGAAGTTATCCATCATCGCGTTCCTTTGTTTTTCAAGGGCCTCCTCAAGCAACATTTTGATAGGTTCTTCTGTGCCCTCTTCTTTCTTTTCGTCCCCCATGGGTGGCCATCGAAATTTGCGAGGCTGATCTTGCAAAGGTTCAACCAAATCGAGCCCTAACTCTTTATACCCCGCCCTCGTTGGGGACATGCAAAGAAGGATCAAGAAAGAGCAAATTGCTCTGTTACCACTTATCCAAATCTATGCAGGAACGCAACAGAATACACAAATAACCATAGAAACAAATATGCAGCGGAAATAACACTTCGTTTCATTAATCAATAACTGGAACTTGTTTACATACAGAATGGAAATAAACTAGCTAGAGTGCTGGTAGCTTATCTCTGAGAAGAGATGTGGCGGCTACATGCCTCTGAACTCTGTGTTATAATGAGGCTCGAAGGCCTATATATTATTGAGAAACAATGGAAACCCTACACATCCAAAAACCTAACCCTAGGAGGTGAAATGCCTTAATGTGGGCCCCGTTGGGTAACTTGGTACATCAATTTCCCGGGGTCATAACTTTTGCATACTACCTCCGTTTGACGTGCATGATATATCGTTAGAAATATCTGTTTAAGGACTACATCCATAAATAGTAATATTGAGCCCAAAACAGACTCATATTTGCTCGAAAATTTGATGCCAAAAAAACGCCGTTTAGGGCCTCAAAACGGCTCCGGAAGTTTAGGACCCGAAAACTGCCAAAAATAGTAAATTTTGCTACAATTAAGGAAACTTGAAAACTGAAAGAAACAATGGTGGGGGTCCAAGAGGAATAGGTGGGTGGCCACCAATATCCTCATGGATCAGTGCTGGCCGGATGGGCTTATGAGTGAGTGTATTGACTGTAGGGGCTAATGCAGAATGGATGCCCAGATGCCAATCTGGTTAGAGGAGGAGATAAGACCATGGCTTTACCTGCACGAGACACATACCCACCCACATGAATTACCAAGTGCTTTACTTTTGGGTGAGTCGAAGGGGGCTTACATATATTGATATATTTTGATTTCCATTCCAATACTCAATAGTTGATAGATATTTTAGATAGTTGCATGAAAGCAATTATAGATTGGGACGGACATATTGAAAGGAAAAATAACATCTCAAAGGTGTGACATAGACCCTTCGGACATAATTGATCACATAGGACAATTCTCTGGGTCACTGGGCGTCGACGAGCTAGTTGTGTTTTTGGGATAACGACTTTTACACACTATGTATGCTTTTTGGACAGCCGCGTGATTCGGGTATTCAGGACTGATGTGCTTATGTATTTATAGTAGCTTCCAATAGCTCTGGGTCATAGGAGCTAGAGCAAAAAAAACCTGGTGCAACGAGTAGCAAGGTGAATATGTTTCTTAGCGTTGTTGGCGCTGTTGTGATCTTTAGCGTACCCACCCCACCAATTGAACCTCTACTTACAACCTGGACTTTGACGTCGACTCACATTGTCCCCTCGTCAGTTGGTTGTGCCCCTCACCTCCAATATATATATCTAAATGACATATATTGTGATCTGTGTGAAACACGAGACAATGGGAGCTATATTATTAGGGATGGTGATCTAATGGTTGACCCTACGACATGACAGGACTGGTTCTTTTCAACTCCTAACGACCGGAACAAGGCTACGGAAGAGTTTATGGTTTTATTACGGAGACCAGAACAAGGCTACGTAAGATGTGATGGGTTTCTAATGGGCACAGTTGGGGGGTTAGGCCGGCCCCCATAATATGAATGGCCTTATGTCATCGGGTAAGGTAGGCTCAGGTGAGGCAGAATCAGGTAGGCTCAGCTGGGGACCGAGGTTGGTTCTAGTTGGGACCGAAAGAAAATAGATATTCTTAGTGGCTAGCACTGACTTAACTACTTTCTTTCATTCAAGGTGAGCATTCGTAAGCGTAAGGCGTACTAGCCGTCACTTTCAAAAGCTTTCTTTATTGATTCGCCTCATATATATTGATATTGATCACGTACTTTCACCAATCCTTATTTGAAGGGATGACATGTACTTTCATCAGCATCCTCCATAGTTTAGGGTAGGATACTAATAGAACTGATGATTGCTTAAATGCAAGGTTACTAGGACTTGGGTCTCTATCTTGGGCAGGACATCAAATACACGTCTCCCTACCCATTAACCAACTTCTAGATGCTGGAGTGGATCCTAAAGAGATACCACTTCCTCATGAATTTATTTTGAATCGTGATATTTTGGCTCAACTTTATCCCAGTTTTCCTAAGGGATTGACCCCATTTTTCACCCTTAATTGGTCGGAATATTCAGACTTTTTGACTTTTTGTGGAGGATTAAATCTAGTAACAAGGGGTCTGTGGCTGACTGATATTGTGCATCATCATTTGGATATTGCAGTTCTTTTCCTGATAGTCAGTCATATGTATAAGACCAATTGGATCATTGGCCATAACCTTAAGGACATTTTAGAAGCTCATAAAGGTCCATTTATGGGGGAGGGACATAAAGGTCTTTACGAGATCTTAACTACTTCATGGCATGCTCAATTAGCTATTAACCTGGCTATTTTAGGATCTTTAACTACGCCAGGTTGTGTTGCAGCAAACCCAAGTGGTGCAGGATCAATGGTTCAACTGCCTATACGTGCGGCCGTTGCTTCCTCTGTAACTGATGCCGCTGGGTCTACTTCTCTTGGATCTGCTATGGCTGGATATGCTACTCTAGCGTAAGCCCATGTCTTTGCCCTTATCTCTATGCATATTTATTTTGAACATATTCTAGAGTCATTATAAATTACATCCAAATATCATCTTAAAGTAAAGATAAATCCACATTTAAAACAATACTTGGGGATAATATACTTTTGTTTATCTTTAGATTTGATTCACACAAACTTTTGTTTGGTTGCTTATTAGGTTTATTATGAGATAGTGTATTTCCTTTATCTTTAGATTAAATTGTCTTATTTTTGTTTGAAATTGATTAATTTAAACTTGTGATGGATATGTGCTTAGATTTATATTTTTTTTAGGGTTTACTTCTGCCAAGTTACAGGCAATCTCACTCACCTGAATTGTAAAAAAGGCATGCAACAACAATTAACTTTTTATATTCTTTTTTTATTGCCACCAAATCGATATTTTTATCTTCTTTTTTTATTGCCACCAAATCGATATTTTTATCTTCTTTTTTTATTGCCACCAAATTAATATAACCAATTATGATGGTTTGTTTAAAAAATACATATACATAGGTGTCATTCCATAATTGTATAATTCTTTTTCAATTTTCAAATATTTGATACAGATACCAATTAAAGAGAATCATTCACAGTTATTAGATGACTATAACGCATGCAATGACATATTTGTTTTGTCTTTTTAATTATTTACTTTATCTTACAAATTTCTATAAAACTTTAATTTAATACATTAATTATGAAATCATAAAATATATATTTACATTTTGTATTTCAAATATTTAGATAATATATTTTTTCCATTTTATATTTTAAATATTTAAATACTATTTTTTTTAGTCTAATAAAACTAATTTTATCCCATCTAAAATCAAACAAATTTTATTTGAAATGGACTACAATAAAATCAAACAAATTTAAATGAACTATAGTAATATTCTTTAATCCCTACAACTTCGAAAAAAAATCATTTTTTTAATATTAATTGAGTTTAAGATAGTTACCTTTGTATTATTTTTAAAGCAAATTAAAAAGAAACACAATTCAAAATAAACCCATCACAATACATCACCAAAATTTCTTTAAATCTTATTTTTATCCTTTGTTATTGGTTATAAAGATGGGTGTACATCAACATATAAGTTTTAATGTAAGTATTTGTGTCTTTACTGGTATAATGTTGATTGCTGATGGGTGTTTTATTTTATCTTTCTCTCTCCTCTTCATATTTTGTCACTCTCTCCTTTTCATATTTTGTCATTAACATTGAGATGAGTTTACAAGACATGATGACTATTTGGACAACAAAGTTTTCATTTTATGTATTAATTTTTATAAAGAATAAAAAAAAATATCATAATAATGAAAACTACTATAAAATAAAAAGAACTTTTTAAAACATCGATCCCTATGTTATTCAAATTCAAGCTCTCTTATTTGCAAGTATATTGCATAATGTAAAAGAAAATGTTATTCAATGCACATTCCTTGTTTTTGTATACTTAGTGTAATCTTTCATCCACCTACTACGTTGTTTGTTCCTATCTAAATGTTTTATATCTTACATTGTATGTGCTTGTTGTTACTTTCCTCTCCTCATATATGTTGAAGTTGTCTATACAATATTGTTTCATGTTTTACATGTTTTTTTAAATTTTTTATTTCCAATAATATTATAGGAGATAACTTTTAAATGCATATTTATTGGATGGTCATCTTTTTTTCCTTTATATCTCACTCTTTAAACCATTGCATGCACTATATATGTCATATATTTTCTTCCTTGTTTTTAACTTATTTGTAACTAGTTTTTATTGGAACGATGTAATTGTTTTTAATTGTCACTTTTTATCATTTAGCTAGAAAATAATAAATTGAAAGCAACACACAACACTCAGCTCATATAAAGAAAATTGAAATACTCTACCTTATAAAAATAAATATTTTTCAAACAAACAACTCTTAAGTGTAAAACATCATCATCTCACATGATGGAATGATAAATCATACCGTCATCAAATGAAAAATTAAGATTAATAATTAATCTCTTTACATTTCTTTAACCTTAACATTTCAAGAGTCTCCAAATGACTTACCATTAATCTTAATCTCAAGACTACATTGATCAAACTAAATTTCTTATTATAAATTAACCCATTTATGGTATAGAAAGAGTGTGTTAATATAGATGTGTCAAAAGCATTAGCTTGAAATATACTTTGAAATTCAGATTTAAACTTTATATTACTAGGATAACCATTTAATTTGTTTTGTGGTTAGTGAAAATGGATAGATCGGAAGTTAAGTACAACTAAATTATAAGTTATCAATACCTCAACTACTAGTCGAGCCTAAATTATATATTATTCATGCATTCATGCATCAACTAAGAATTAATCCATTATAAAACATCAATTATTTTTTATATATTTTCTCTTTCTTACATTATTCCGAATTTTGAAACTACTACCATAAAATAAATCTAGACAATACACTTGTTACATCTTGGTGTAATCCTAGAAAAGCATAAGTCGTAGTTCACCCCAAATTAAAAAATGAAAATGCCCATCCACTTAATTAATCAATATTTATTTTATATTACTCATTTTGTATTATCATAAATCGTAATTACTATGAATATATGATTAAGGTTTATATAAAGTGTTGAAATGTGTAAATTAACAATATAGGCATATGTTTGTATTTGATGTATGTAGTAAGGAGTGAGTTTGTCCAAGAAAATAGAGGTTTTTTTCTTTAAAAAATTTACGTTGCTTTACTCTGGCTCAGATTGATATGAGTCCGATTCTGAGTCAGAGGCTGTGTGGCCTTCTGACGGTGTAGAGGGTTGTCGAGGATGGTCTCGACGGTGTTGGTTCAAGGACCCAAACTATGGTGGATCGCCTCTTAGGCGTGCAGAAGAGAGTGGTGGATCAATTGTGTTTGGTTGGTAGATCAAATGGTGTGATCTGGTAATGATGTTCTGGACCCCGGTTTCAGTGGCTTCCTATTGGCTTTCATGTGGTCACTCGGCCACCAAGATTGGCAGGAGACAGCGCTTGGATTTTTCCTCACAGGATATCTAGTCAATTGGTAGGGGTCGTTGCCTGTTTCGCTTGGCAATTCCTCTCAGCATCCAACTACTTTAGGGTTCCCATGGTACTCCTCACAATGAGTTAAGGAGTACCTATGGATTGCTAGGCCTGAGTATTTCAAGAGAGATCTTATTTCATATAAACAGTTTGACAACCCCAAATGAAGTTTGGGTTAAACTAGAATCACTCTTTGGGAAACCTGATGAATTGAGAGGACACCAACTTAAAAACGAGCTCATTTTCCTAAGCCCAACGCATTTTGAAACTATCCAGGAGTTCTTCATGAAGATAAAGTCTCTAGTTCTTCAGCTGAAGCAATGTGGAATTGATAAGAAATAAGATCAGTTGATACTGTCCATCCTTTCGAAGTTAGGCCCAGAATTTTCAGTGTTTGTAAGCACCTTTCATTCCTATGGG
>LPNX010413591.1:15379-46559 GCA_001517045.1 Pseudotsuga menziesii
TAAAATCTCATTGTTGTTTGTAATTAAAAAATTGTAAGTATAAGGCATTTCAAATAGAGTAAGTAGGAGTAGGCTCTGCCTAGAGAATAATTAGATGTATCTAGACCTATGTGTTATGTATGTAACATTAATAAATTAAATAGAAAAAAAGTGACCTTTAATAAATGAAAAATAAATAAATAATCATTATAATAAAGTAAACCTATATATATCCATTTTAACTTTCTATATATTAAGAGCATCCCTCGTTATGCTTCGCAGATCTAGAATTAAGATGGATTTGTGTTCTTAGAAAGAAAATCACATTTCTTAAGTGCTTAAAGCATAGAAATGAACCATTATAATATAAAAAAATTCACATTTTTCAAATGCTCAAAGCATAGTATAATTAAAAGCAAGCACATACATATTGCACTTACAAGATTAAAATTACAATAATAATGTACTCTTCATTTTCTTTATTTTACAGAATATTTGTCAATCTTTTTATTTTTTCTCTTTTTATGCAAAAAGGGTAGGGAAGGGCCTCGTAGATGTTATTTATGCAAGGAGGCTCATGAGGCTAATGTTCATTTGGGGGTGGATTGTTCTGATACTAAATGTGTTTGGTTTGAAATTGAATCCAAGCTACGATAGAAAAATTTATGGTTGGGTGATTCTGTAGAACATTGTCTGAAGACCTGCTGTTCAAAAGATGAGTTGAAGGATCTTAGATCTTTGCCTTTAATTGTTTTATGATTTATTTGTAAGGCTAGAAACCACAGTTGTTTTTAGGACCAACTTCCTCTGCCTATTCAGGTATCTATACAAAGTTTGGGGGTTTTGAGGTCTATTCCACATGATCTTTTTCTCATCAAACCAGATTGATGGTTGAGGAAACCATAGATAAATCTTTTAAATGGGGTTATTTTGATGGATCAACTCTTGGAGATCCATGAATTTGCAGATCTGGTGGTCTAATGTACTTTTCTGAGGAGCTCTTTGTCAGGTTTAAGGCTGGACTTGGGTTTGGTACTAATAATTTTCTTGAACTTCTTGGTTTAAAATTGTTTCTCAGGTTGGCATTGGATATGCATATAACAAAGCTATAGGTTTTTTTGATGATTCACAAATTATCATTAGTTGGGTAACTTGTTTGTATAGAATACATAATGTATAACTCTCTACTTTGTCGAATGAAGTTATCCGATTTTATGAGATAATGGAATTTGTGGAGTTTAAGCACATCTACAGGGAAAGAAATGTTTTGGCTAATGAATTAGCAAAAGCTAGCACTACTTTGGAGGAAGGTTTTTGGCATAGTTTTTAACATAATATTTCTGAAATATTTGAGTCTATTTTGCCTTTTTAGATTTAGTTTGGTTATGACTAGAAGGTGACATTTCGGTGATGATATAGATCTGGAGTTTTTGGCTCTTTTTGGTTTGACTTAAAAAGGTAAAACACTTTGATTGAAATTGGATATTCAATCGGATATTTAGTTTGACTTAAAAGGGTGAAACACTATGATTGAAATTGTATATTTTGTTTATTTAAAATATTCATTCTGATCTAACAATGTGAAACACCATGTCTGGGATTGGTTCTTTTGTTTTTAATGTGGGGTTCCTTTATTAATCTCATTTATTAAAATCTTAGCAATTTGTATAATTATTTTGACATAAGAATCTCTTTACAACTATTTTCTTAAATGCATGGGAACAACTATTTTCTTAAATGCATGGGAATATTGTAAGTAGGGTCATGTAGACCTTAGGAAGAAGTGTGGATGTCAATTTTATTAAAATAATATAGACTATTTTAATGTATTATAAGGATTTTTTTAATTATATTTTATAAATAAATTTAATAATAATATTTCAAAATATAACTTTTAGCATGAATCTTTTAAATTTAATTTAAAAATTCTAGTTTCAAAATAAATAATAATATCTTTATAATAATACAAGTGAAATGAGTAAAAGCTTATGGCATGAATCTCAAGCTTCTTAGCATAAATATTTTAAATTTAATTAAAAATAATAACACTTATTATATATATTAATATTGATATTACATAAAGTTTTAATTAACTCAAAATAAATTTAAAAAATGGTTGTAACACCTTGTATAGAATCTCCACTTAACTCATATGAGGATTTTTATGATCGTTTTATGCCATATACTATATATGGCATGAATCAAGTTTTTAGAATTTTATTGTTCTTCAAATATGGATTATTAATTTTATTTAATATTAAAAATATTTAGTTAAGATATAAATTTTCAATTTTTAATATACTCTATATATATTATTTGTAAGAAATGTCCTTCACTTAGGGTTAGTGGATTTCTATTATTGGCTAAGATAACCGCAATTCAGGAGCATCTAAGCGGTCAAAGTCACATGGAAATCGCATCCGGCCTAACCTCCCAACTAACTCACCCCTAAGGGGATTGAACTCGGGTCACCTATCTGACGCTAGCAAGATTTGACCTAATTTCTTTTATTAATACTATATATAAGTATTATAAATAATAATAAATACAGTCTCTCTCTTTATATATACAAATTATTATAATTAAACAATCAATAATTGTAAAGATTATATACTAAGTTGTCTTAAAGTGTATAGCATGAAAATTAAGAGATAATTACATAAATAAATTATTTTAGAGATGAATAATTACCTCCATAGGTCTTTTTATTTGAGATTTGGGGTGTATTATGGTCTATGTTTGTTCATCTACGGGTGAGAATGAGACAAGTGTATTGTCAAGATTGATTATATAGTAGTCGTTCAAAATTTGAAATATATATATATATATGAATGGATAATTGTAACCATACATCCATAACTCATACCTGATGAATGGATAACTAACACTTGAATCATGGTATATAACTAGAAGAATGTGACATACTATATATATTGTTGATAAATGGATATCATTAGTTAAATTTCATGGTTTATAATTTATTTATTTATTTTTTAGTTGAGATATTTATTATATATTATATATTTTAATGTAGATAAATGTATGAAGTAACTTTAATATATTGATTATTAATAGAGTTTAAATAAATGTATAAGGTAATTTTAATAAATTGATTATTAATAAAGTTTAGTTATATTTTTTTCTGAATAAAAGTGGTTATTCTTTCCATTTAATATCAAATCATATTTTATATGTAGAATTCATAATATATATTATTTTAAAAATAATGAAAATTTATTCAAAATTATAGAATTTTGATTATAAAATTTTATTTTAAAAATTTAATTTAATTTTTAAAACAATTTAAATCAATAAAAATTAATTAATAAAATATAATTTAAAAATATAATAGTTGGATGAACCTTGAGATTAAGACTAATGTTAAGTTAGCTAAACACTTTTGAAATTTTAAAATTAAAGAAACTTAAAGAGATTAATTATTAATTTTAATTTTCACCATAACAATTGATGATGAGCCTGATTTATAATTCTAACTTGTGAGTAATGATGATGTAGTACAATCAAAAGTTTGTTAACAACACTTTCTTCTACACTATGCAACACCACTAGTAAGTAAATCTACATAGATCCTTCTTAAAGCACGTCTTTCAAGTACCAAGAAAGACCAAATTTTTTGAGGTGTAAATCTTGGTTTAAGATGGATCTATGCTGATTTTAATTTTTATTAGTTTTGTATAAAATTGAAAATTGAGTTGACATATACTCCAAAATATATTTATCTATTTTTTTTTGTTATACAGTTATGTTGGTGACAATATCTTCCACATATTGGGGTGTAAATTACCTGGCTATTCTCAGTGCAATTACTTATACTTATTCATGACAACCCAACTTAGGATCACTAGTTTGTTCCCTCTATGTTCCCTGAATAGCTTTAGTGGTTTCTATTAGTAGGGAAAACTGTAATATGATCTAGTGCATTGCATTAGGACAAGCATAGATCTATCTCAGACTCAGATCTATCAAGCATTGAGAATGATCCAATTTCTTGAGATGTAACTTTTTTTTATCTTAAATTTTTTACATGTCGCAAAACAATTTGCACCTCAAAAAATTTGTTTCCTACTTGATAGATCCAGGTTTACTATGGATCTATATTGATTTTAATTGTTTAGGTTAAGTGACAACATCTCCCAATACTAGATTATAAAACACAACAATACCCCAAATACAATTGGCAAAATGACTCAGAATCACAGTGCAGATTGCCCATCTACAAGACACAATCTAGTCTCATATTCTGATGCAGACCGTCTGAGCCATGGTAACAATGCAGATAGATGACAAACATCTGCTGATGCAGGCCTCCTGAGTCATGGTAAGAATGCAGATGGTTAATAAGCATGAACTCTCCTGAGTCATGGTAAGAATGTTGATGGCAAATATACATGAATTTAAGTTTGAAGCTTTAACTTAACCAGTTAAACCAATGTGGATGAATTGCATTAAAGTCATAGTTATCTAGATCAGTTCAAAATAAAAATGTCTCATTCTACTTTCCAACTCAGAGCGGTGTTTCAGTCACCTTGCATTCCAGAGTTCTACCTGTGTTCATTGCCAGGAATAATGCAAATTTATAATAGAGCTGCCTATTTCATTGACATGCAAATAATATAATAGTTTGCACGACTCTGCTTGCTGTCTAGTGAAGAAAAGTAGATAGTAGACGACTTAAATGACGATGGGGTGACTTAGAATATTGAATTCAGTTTTGTTTTATGAAAGAAGTGGCTGATGTAGTTCTCAATTTACTGCATATAGATTCTTCTTAACATCTTACAGAAAGAACTCTGGGTGACTAACAATGTCTATATATTGTCTCACAACGTAGAGCCATTTCATATCTTTGTGTGTACAGAAACTCTGTGGGTGTTTGTGTTTTCACAGGAAATCGCCTTGTTTCTGTACTTTGAGGGTTGACACTGAAGGTATACAGTTCGTCTTTATAGCTGTATTCTGTCAGAACCTGATTTGATGCATTGAAGTAATATATACACTGTACATTCACCAATACCCATCATGGTCTTGAAACTGGGTTTTGTCTTTTGGTTTAATCTTAATAGATATTTCTTATTCATATTCCACAGCCAGACTGAATTGATAGGCTTATATACACATTGTGTCTACATTCAAAGAACCCATGTTGGTCTCGTATGCTGGATAATTGTCTTTGAGTGCTTTTAGCTCTCAGATCTACATTCCACTTGTGGAATTTGACTTAGATAAGATATGTTCACATTCTGTATGTGTTCAGATTGGATATATTTTGTTTCATATACATATTCTCTGATCTGATTAATTATACGTTCTGTGTTTTCCCTCACAGTAACTCCTCTTGCTTTTGAATGGTACTCTCTGTAGCCTGAGTTGAACATCAGGCCTGAATCTGTTTTTCCTTGATTGAAGCTCGGAAACATGACAACTGGTAATGGAGAGGAAGTTCGCAGGGGTCAATTTCTACCAGAAGAGTCCTTCAGGAACTGGAAAAGTTATTCAAATGCTATGTCTCATTTGGGGAGTAGATTTTGGGATAGACTGTTTGCAAGGTCTTCGGTTGAGACGGAAATAACCGAGGTTCGGGCTCGGAGTGGCCATGACATGAAGAAGAATCTAAATTGGTGGGATTTGATTTGGTTCGGAATTGGCTCTGTTATTGGTGCTGGGATTTTTGTTCTAACAGGCTTCCAAGCCAGAAATAAATCTGGGCCTGCTATCCTATTGTCTTATGTTGTTTCGGGAATCTCTGCTCTGCTTTCTGTGTTTTGTTATACTGAATTTGCTGTGGAAATTCCAATAGGAGGTAAGAAGCTTTTCACTTCTTTTCTGATTCCTGCAAGATTTTGTAATTCGCAGTCAAATGACCTTTGTTTTGTCATTTCTGTCATAACACAGGTATATAAGGCACACTTACTTTTTTTGTTGGTGAAATTCAAGTATGTTTGGTGTAAATTAATGGATCCAACTTAGGGAGATTAGAAGTGGGTACTGTTGGCATGGAACGAACCAAAAAACAATAACAATAGCCTGAGCTAACCACATAAATTAAATACACAGTTATTTATATAACTTAAATCCATTAAATCCATTTTTACTGTAGAAATGATCCTGCTCCATTATTTTTTTCCTGTTGTTGTCATCCAAGTTACCCATAACACTGAGTACACCAAAGATCATAATCCAGCTCCCCAAAATACCTTTTGCTGTTGTATTCTACTATAGTTGTTTTATTGATAGTACATAAACAAAAGTATACTGCCTTTTCTTCTCAAGGTCCATCCTCGTGCTTCTGCAGTGTTCATCTCATCTTCGAGTATATTCAAGTTTCAACTGAACTAACTCGCACAATTACCTGTGTGGTTGTGTTCTGTTATGGTGTTTTCTTTCATGGTAGACACAAATGTTGTTACTTGTTTTTATAAAGCCAACCACACAAGTATCTCTGAAGATGAGCGTAGTTAACTGTGGAATTTCATCTTGAGGTATCTTGAACCAACTCTGCAAAATATGTATAGGTTTTGTACTAGGATAATCATTACTTTCACATTTTCAGGATATTATATCTTTCTTAAGTAAACCAGACACATGTTCTGTTTGTATGTTGATACCGCTTTATGTCTAATATAGAATAGTTCATGTTTATTGTACTTTCTGCTTGAATCAATAATTTATATTGCTGTACAGTTTGAGTAGGCCTAAGAACATGTGTTTCTTTCTAAGAGGTTATATTTTCAAATCCAGAGGGATAGAGTATGTATACTTCTATAGACTTTAGCAGTTGGTCATCATAAACTGGACAAACTCAATGGCAAGTCTTGCGGTGATGGACCTTGATCACTGGTGTGATCGCATTATTGAAGCAAAGGCCTCTTTTCGCTCTATAAGCTTTCAGCACATTTATAGGAAGCACAATTCGAGTGGTGATGGTTTATCAAAGGAAGCACTATCCATAGAGATGGGAAAATTCTCCTTCATTGAGTTCCTCGAAGGAGAGGCTATTGGAAATGGAAATTTACAGCTCTTTTAATTACCTGATGTTTTGACAGTGGCTTACTCATCTTTCGTTTGAAAGATTGTTTTATTAACCTTTATTTTATACTGTCTTTGCTCTTTGGCTGAGCTGTTTATAGGTACTTTGGCTGCCTTGAGTCTGGGGTATCCTTTTCCCCCTTAGTGCTTCCTTTGGATATGCCTTCTGGGCTCTTTTTGTGCTCCTTATGGATTGTGTTGATGAAAGTCCAATACTATACAGGGTTGTATTGCTCATCGTAACTTCAATCATTGCTCATCCTCAACTTCAAGCCCAGTACTATACAAGGTTGTATTGCTCATCTTAACTTCAATTACTGAACATCCTCACCTTCAATAGCCAAGTACTACATCCCACCTTCAATAGCCCAGTACTATACAAGGTTGTATTGCTCATCTTAACTTCAATTAAGGGTTATGTCTTCTTAGAGCTCATTGTTTTGCTTATATACATTTATGTTGTATATTTTGTATGTCATTGTGTTTAGAGGTGCATTCTATAGTTTAATAGAAAAATGTGTAACTCCTTCGGTGATCATCCTAGAGTTGACATTTGTCTTTTTAAAAAAATAATAAAATATTATAAAAAATAAATTATTGATTCAAATTAGATTTAAGGGTTTGCACCTCTAAAGATTTGATGTAGTAAATCTCCTTTTAATATGAATTTATACCAGTTTATACCACAAAGTTATGAATATAGAGCATCATCTGATTTTACATATAGATTTATATCGGCTTAGAGCTCATTATTTTGCTTATATAGAAGGAAAACTACATTGCTTCTCTAATAAACTGGTTAAGCTTATTTGCATGCCATGGCCAATGTCCTTTCGGGTCCATTTATGCATTTGAAGGGAAAACAATAAGCATCATGCAAACCCCTAACAAATGCTTTCCCCGAATGGACAAGAATGATGAATAGGCAGGTTGGAACCATGAGTGTTCCAATCTGTCCATGGTTTAGGCTAGTTCCAAACATGCATTTATTAAAACTCAGCATGATAAAAAAATGTCTGCACTTGTGAATTACCTAATTTGTCAATTAATTTACATACGCGTTACTACCAAGAATGTCAATAATCTTAATACTAGAGTAGGAGTATAGCAATGACATTTGTCAGCTCGTCTTAAATATCTAATATTCCCTCAATTATTTACTCTTATTGATTGCGCAGGTGGGTCATTTGCTTATCTCAGAGTGGAATTGGGAGACTTTGTGGCATTCATAGGGGCAGGCAACATCCTGTTAGACTACGTCATTGGTGGAGCAGCTGTTGCAAGGTCATGGACATCCTATTTCGCTACACTCTGTAATAAAGGTTCTAATGCTTTTCGCATTCATACAAACTTAGCTCAAAATTTCAATGAATTGGACCCAATAGCAGTTGGCGTCCTCTTCATAACAGGTTTTGTCGCCATAAGGAGCACCAAAAGTACATCCAGAATAAACTCGATCGCCTCTGTACTTCATGTAGCCGTCCTTGTGTTCATCATAGTTGCCGGCCTAACGCATACAAAAGCATCAAACTACTCAGACTTTATGACTTTTGGAGTGAGGGGTATTTTCACATCAGCTGCAGTTCTCTTTTTTGCATATCTTGGCTTCGATGCAGTTGCAACAATGGCAGAAGAGACTAAAAATCCTGCAAAGGACATTCCTATTGGATTAGTTGGATCCATGGTAGTCATCATAACTGTCTACTGTCTCATGGCTCTGACTTTATGCCTGATGCAAAGCTACAAAAACGTTGATCCTAATGCTGCATACAGTGTTGCATTCGAAAATGTGGGAATGGATTGGGCTAAATACATAGTAGCATTAGGAGCCCTTGAGGGCATGACCACTGTCCTAATGGTGAGTGTTGTAGGCCAAGCCCGGTATCTGACCCACATTGCAAGGACACATATGTTCCCACCATGGTTTGCATTGGTGCATGAAAAAACAGGAACTCCAGTCAATGCAACTGCCATAATGGTCATAGCCACAGCAATTGTAGCATTTTTCACAGGCCTAGATGTCCTCTCCAACCTGCTATCCATCAGCACCTTGTTCATATTCAGTATGGTAGCCATAGCACTCCTTGTGAGGAGATACTATGTTTCGGGGGAAACAAGCATTCGAAATCAGCAAAGGCTGATCATTTTTCTGACTATAATCATTGCATCCTCAGTTGCCACCGCTATATATTGGGCTAGGAGCAATGGGTGGATTGGTTATTTAGTAACAGTGCCTTTATTGTTTCTGGGCACATTAGGATTACAGCTGTTTGTTCCACAGGCTAGAAAGCCAAAGCTGTGGGGGGTTCCATTGGTACCTTGGATACCAGTTCTATCCATTGCCATAAACATTTTTCTTTTGGGTACCATAGATAGTGCTTCCTTCATCAGATTTGCTGTTTGGACTGCCATAATACTATTCTACTACTTCTTTTTTGGGCTGCACGCATCATATGACACCGCCAAAGCTGCTGACACACAAAGAATGGGGAAGCTTGACCCAGAGAGAATGGGGAATCTCAATGGGACCTATGATAGCTTGTAAATAGTGTCTTTAGAGATTTGCCTTGGATTTTATTTGTATCATTAGAAATTTGTAAAGGTTTTAGATGGAACCGGGTTGAGTGAAGTTTGCATGTAATGTACCCCTGAGGCAAATGCCTATAAGCTCCAAGAAAATGCAGTAGAGTATAGTACTGTTCAGGTAGACGAGTTTGGCATTGAGGACTTTGCAAGTGTTGCGAGTATTGGCAGATGTCAGTAATGGCTTCAGGGAAATACAGTAGAGTATAGAATTGTTCCGGTAGACGAGTTTGGAATTGAGGAATATGCAAGTGTTGCAAGTATTGGCAGATGTCAGTTATGGTAAAACTGGTTTGGTGTGCCAATGTTTTTGTCATTTTTATTTCTTTTATGCATTCATTTTAGAACATAAGATTTTTTTTAGTTTAGAGAGAAAAAAAAATAGAGGATACTTATGTTTTTGTTTAACCTATTGTAATGAAGTTTTATAATTTTTTTTGGTAATATTAAAAAATTATTGTGTTTCACATTTTTGTTGACATTTTTTTGTTAACATTTTTATAATTAGGGGTTGACATTTTTTGTTAACTAATTTTTTATAATAAGATGGAGGGCTAACATTTTAAATCTCTATTAGCTAAAGACAGATAAAGAAATGGAGAGTTAATTTTCTTGATTTTGTGGTATGAAATAACATTTAAAAGTAAAAGGATATGAATAGTTCATTTTCTTGATCTTCTTTAACTAAATATTGATAAAGAAATACAGAGTTGATTTCATTTTATAAGATGATATTTAATGCTATAGTGCTTTTTATGTTCCATAAAAAAACAATATATTTATTGTAAAAAATAGTATATAATGAAAGCTTGTTGTGTTAGTTAATTTGAATCATTAACCTTAAGAGAAACAACATAGATAAATTAGTTGAATCAAGACTTCAATTGAAGAAGCTAAAGGCATGAACAAATTTTTGTGCTTATAATTTTTTTAGCACTATTGTTATTTTTATGATTTCACTCATAGTGATTTTGGGACTCTCATAATCAACTCTACAAAAAAAAATGGGTTAATGTTAAAATCTAATTAGTTTTGTGGAAACAGATATAAGCTTCAATCTACCATGATCCTTGTGCAAAGGTAGAAAATTACAAAGGAGTGATGCATCCTACTAAGATAATGGTTAATTGGTTGTGGGGTGAGTATGATTGCTTGCTTAGGCTTCCCCTCTCCTCCTTTTTGTTACAAAAATAAAAGAAATCTTTAATTGGCAATACTCCATAGTACCCATTTCACATGTTTTCCTAAATTGTTCATAGAAACAAGTCAATACTAACATCAATGGGTCTTGAAACTATTTCCGTTGCATCTCACATTGGTTGAGAGAATTGATTTGAGGTAACATTTAAACTCCAATATACCATAACCCTTATGCCAATATAATGACTCATTTTTTAAAGGGTTGTGTCTAATGTTGAAATTTGACATTCATCAAACAAAAAATTAAAGAAGTTTAAAAAATGTTATTTCTTCTCAATTTATTTTTTCACAAATATTTATAGATTATGCCCATCTTTTAATTTAATGCTATATTTAAAAACATAAATTTAATAATATTATTTCAAAATATTTATTATTTAATTTCATTCTTACTTTAAAAAAACGCAATACTTATCTTTATGTTAAGACAATTGGGATGAGTAAAAGCTCGTCACTACCAACCTCCTAAACTAATTTAATAATAATAATAATATATTATATATATTAATAATAATTTTATGGTCATACTAAATTGATATCTAAGATTTTTTTTGCCAAATAAAATATCTTCTCCACACACAAAAATCCATAGTAATCTTTTAGAAGGAAACATATATTCTTAACCATCTTAATATTTGATAATGTTTTAATTAACTTATACTATTGTATATCATAATAACATCACATATCACAACCACTTTATTTGTAATAAAAAGATTGCAAAAAAATCCAATAACATTGTTTTTAATCCTTCAAATCATTTAACATATAAGAAAATTTATTATAATAATACATATAATTATACCAATTGCATATAACAATTAATTATTAAGATTATATACCAAGTTGTCTTATTCTTGTGTTCTCCAAATTCAAACCTGGGTGGGAATTCTTTGCTATTGATGCTTCTAGTCTGTCAGGGTCTTCTCGCTGGTTGGAACCCTCTCCTGGTTAGCTGCAAGGCCTTCTCCTCCTTTGCTGGTATTATTCTTAAAGCTAGTATTAAAGGTTTATCTGAGATTTTCTCCATTTTTAACTATTATGGACCTTATTCTCAGAGAACTGTATTTTGAGACAAATTGTTAGCTGATGGTTTACTATTCTTACCTAATATGCTCTTAGCTGGTGACCTAAATTTTACTATCTCTTCTTTTGAAATATGGGGCCTCAAAGCCAGGATTGATCCTTTGGCTTCTTACTTTGCTCAACTTATTTCTAGAAACCTTCTGGTAGACCTCTCCATGAACAACCTTGGCCCCACCTAGAGAAATGGCCGCGCTGGGGATGCAGGCATTAGCAAAAGATTGAACCGTTTTTTATTGTCTTACCATCTTCTCCCTAGCCCGGCCTTATACAGATCCTGGGCTACTCCTTCAGATATTTCAGACCACTATCCTATTTTCGTGGAATGGGGACCTAGACTGGATACTCAATGCTATCCTTTCAAATTTAATAGGGCTTGGCTTCTAGAAGATGACTTTGCATCTCTTGTATCTTCCTCTTGGAAGTCTCCTGTGACTTCGGAACCCTCAAACTATATATAGAAATCATCACATATATTATTTTAAAAATAATGAAAGTTTATTCAAAATGATAGAATTTTGATTATAAAATTTTATTTTAAAAATTTAATTTAATTTTTAAAACAATTTAAATCAATAAAAATTAATTAAAAATATATAATTTAAAAGTATACCAACTATTTAGTTTGATGAACCTTGAGATTAAGACTAATGTTAAGTTAGCTAAACACTTTTGAAGTCTTAAAATTAAGGAAACTTAAGACGATTAATTATCAATTTTAATTTTCACCATAAGGTTGATGATGATGATGAGTGTGATTTATAATTCTAATTTGTGAGTAATGATGATGTAGTACAATCAAAAGTTTTTTTAACACCTAGTATGATAATCACCACCTTTATTTTCTATTTTTAATAAGACATAACATTCAATTTACTTTATTCTAACTAAGTGTTTTATGTTGGTTTCAATTTATTTTTTTCCAATTAAGTATTTCATACAAGTTAAATTGATTTTATGTTAGATTGGCTTTTTAAAGATGAAAAATGGTAATTATGGATATTTACAAGAGGTTAATGAAAACTTGTTTAGATAAATTAAAAATGAAGAATACATAGGACTAAGTGTATGAAATGGATCTAAGAGTGAGATATAGAAGAAGAGAGATAACCATGTGATAAAAATGCATTTAAAAACTATGTATAGGAATGTTATAAGAAAGGAAAATGAAAAAAAAAACATAAAAAAAAATAGTAAAGTGCAAAACTGCTTGAAGCTGAACATCCCATGATGTGAAAAGAGCTAATAGCACAAGTAAGAACTAGTGCAAACAAGGTGATATGTGGAACAAGTAGATGGGAACAACCAAAGGAGATGTGAGAGAAAAGGTTAAGCCAAGATGTGTAAACTAGGAGGTAGGACTCCAACAACACTTTCTCCTATATTATGCAACACCACTAGTATAATTAAATAGACATAGATCCTTCTTAAAGCACATGTTTCAAGTACCAAGAGGGACCAAATTTTTTGAGGTGTAAATCCTAGTTTAAGATGCATCTATGCTGATTTTAATTTTTTTTTTAGTTTTATATAAAATTTAAAATTGAGTTGACATATACTCCAAAATATATTTATCTATTTTTTTTTGTTATACCTTATGTTGGTGACAATATCTTCCCCATATTGGGGTGTAAATCACTTGGCTATTCTCGCTGCAATTACTTATACTTGTTCATGACAACCCAACTTAGGACCACTAGTTTGTTCGTTCTATTTATTGCCCTTTGGCAAGAGTATAACTGATAAGCTTTAGTGCTTTTGATAACCTTTAGTGGTTTTTATTAGTAGGGAAAACTGTAATATGATCTAGTGCATTGCATTAGGACAAGTGTAGATCTATCTCTGACCTAGATCTATCAAGAATTGACAATGATCCAATTTCTTGAGAAGTAACTTTTTTTTATCTTAAATTTTTTACATGTGGCAAACCAATTTTCACCTCAAGAAATTTGTTTCCTACTTGATAAATCCAGGTTTACAAGGGATCTATATTGGTTTTAATTGTTTAGGTTAAGTGACAACATCTCCCTATACTGAACTGTTAAACAGTGCAATACCTTAGATGCAATTGGCAAAATGACTCACAGTGCAGATTGCCCATAGACACAATCTAGTCTCACATTCTAATGCAGACCCTATGAGCCATGGTAACAATGTAGATAGATGACAAACATCTGCCTATGAGCCATGGTAAGCATGACCCCGAGAGAATGGGGAAGCTTGACCCAGAGAGAATGGGGAATCTCAATGGGACCTATGATAGCTTGTAAATAATGTCTTTAGAGATTTGCCTTGGATTTTATTTGTATCATTAGAAATTTGTAAGGTTTTAGATGGAACCTGGTTTAGTGAAGTTTGCATGTAATGTACCCCCGAGGCTAATGTCTATAAGTTTCAAGAAAATGCAATAGAGTATAGTACTGTTCAGGTAGACGAGTTTGGCATTGAGGACTTTGCAAGTGTTGTGAGTATTGGTAGATGTCAGTAATGGCTTCAGGTAAATACAGTGGAGTATAGAATTGTTCACATAGATGAGTTTGGAATTGAGGAATATGCAAGTGTTGTAAGTATTGGCAGATGTCAGTTATGGTAAAACTGGTTTGGTGTGCAAATGTTTTTGTCGTTTTTCTTTCTTTTATTCATTCATTTCAGAACATAATATATATATATATATATATATATATATATATATATATATATATATATAAGTTTAAAGTGAAGTTTTGGTGTAAAAAAAAAAAGAGGATACTTATGTTTTTGTTGAACCCATTGTAGCCAAGTTTTATAATTTTTTTTGATAATATTAAAAAATTATTGGTTTTTGTCATTTTTTTTTTCTTTTATTCATTCATTTTAGAACATAAGATAGATATATATATATATAAAGTTTAAAGTGAAGTTTTGGTGTAAAAAAAAAAAAAGGATACTTATGTTTTTGTTGAACCCATTGTAGCCAAGTTTTATAATTTTTTTTGGTAATATTAAAAAATTATTGTGTTTTACATTTTTTTTTAATTTAAAAAAAAATAGAGTATATAATTAGGGGTTGATTTTTTTTGTTAACTAATTTTTTATAATAAGATGGAGGGCTAATTTTTAAAATCTTTATTAGCTAAAGACAGATAAAGAAATGGAGAGTTAATTTCATTTTGATAGCTAGTATCTTGAACTTGTGGTAAGAAATGACATTTAAAAGTAAAAGGATATGAATAGTTCATTTCCTTGATCTTCTTTAGCTAAATATTGATAAAGAAATACAGAGTTGATTTCATTTTATAAGATGATATTTAATCCTATAGTGATTTTTATGTTCCATTAAAAAACAATATATTTGTTGTAAAAAATAGTATATAAGAAAAGCTTGTTATGTTAGTTAATTTGAATCATTAACCTTGAGAGAAACAACATAGAGAAATTAGTTGAATCAAGACTTCAATTGGAGAAGCTAAAGGCATGAACAAATTTGTGTGCTTATAATTTTTTTAGCACTATTGTTATTTTTATGATTTCACTCATAGTGATTTCGGGACTCTCATAATCAACTCTACAAAAAAAAATGGGTTAATGTTAAAATCTAATTAGTTTTGTGGAAACATATATAAGCTTCAATCTACCATGATCCTTGTGCCAAGGTAGAAAATTACAAAGGAGTAGTGCATCCTACTAAGATAATGGTTGATTGATTGTGGGGTGAGTATGATTGCTTGCTTAGGCTTCCCCTCTCCTCCTTTTTGTTACAAAAATAAAAGAAATCTTTAATTGGCAATACTCCATAGTACCCATTTCACATGTTTTCCTAAATTGTTCATAGAAACAAGTCAATACTAACATCAATGGGTCTTGAAACTATTTCCGTTGCATCTCACATTGGTTGAGAGAATTGATTTGAGGTAACATTTAAACTCCAATATACCATAACCCTTATGCCAATATAATGACTCATTTTTTAAAGGGTTGTGTCTAATGTTGAAATTTGACATTCATCAAACAAAAAATTAAAGAAGTTTAAAAAATGTTATTGCTTCTCAATTTAAATTTTCACAAATATTTATAGATTATGCTCGTCTTTGAATTTAATGCTATATTTAAAAACATAAATTTAATAATATTATTTCAAAATATTTATTATTTAATTTCATTCTTACTTAAAAAAAAATGCAATACTTATCTTTATGTTAAGACAATTGGGATGAGTAAAAGCTCATCGCTACCAACCTCCTAAACTAATTTAATAATAATAATAATAATATATTATATATATTAATAATAATTTTATGGTCATACTAAATTGGTATCTAAGATTTTTTTTGCGAAATAAAATATCTTCTCCACACAAAAATCCATAGTAATCTTTTAGAAGGAAACACATATTCTTAACCATCTTAATATTTGATAAAGTTTTAATTAACTTATACTATTGTATATCATAATAACATCACATATCACAACCACTTTATTTGTAATAAAAAGATTGCAAAAAATTCCAATAACATTGTTTTTAATCCTTTAAATCATTTAACATATAAGAAAATTTATTATAATAATACATAGAATTATACCAATTGCATATAACAATTAATTATTAAGATTATATACCAAGTTGTCTTATTCTTGTGTTCTCCAAATTCAAACCTGGGTGGGAATTCTTTGCTATTGATGCTTCTGGTCTTTCAGGGGGTCTTCTGGCTGGTTGGAACCCTCTCCTGGTTAGCTGCAAGGCCTTCTCCTCCTTTGCTGGTATTATTCTTCAAGCTAGTATTAAAGGTTTATCTGAGATTTTCTCCATTTTTAACTGTTATGGACCTTATTCTCAAAGAACTGTATTTTGGGACAAATTGTTAGCTGATGGTTTACTGCCCTTACCTAATATGCTCTTAGCTGGTGACCTAAATTTTACTATCTCTTCTTTTGAAATATGGGGCCTCAAAGCCAAGATTGATCCTTTGGCTTCTTACTTTGCTCAACTCATTTCTAGAAACCATCTGCTAGAGCTCTCCATGAACAACCTTGGCCCCACGTAGAGAAATGGCCACGCTGGGGATGCAGGAATTAGCAAAAGATTGAACCGTTTTTTATTGTCTTACCATCTTCTTCCTAGCCCGTCCTTATACAGATCCTGGGCTACTCCTTCAGATATTTCAGACCACTATTTTCCTGGAATGGGGACCTAGACTGGATACTCAGTGCTATCCTTTCAAATTTAATAGGGCTTGGCTCCTAGAAGATGACTTTGCCTCTCTGGTATCTTCCTCTTGGAAGTCTCTTGTGACTTCGGCACCCTCAAACTATCTGGATGCTCTCTCCCAAAATTTGGGAAGACTCAAAGGCACAGTTAAAGGATGGGAAAGAAGGAAATCTTGTGAAAGGAAACGACAAATTCTGGATATCAATTCTGAGATCTATGACATTCTTCTGATGGATTCTTGTCTTCTGACAGTGGACAGTGCTAACAGGATGAAAGATCTTCAAGCTTCTAAAGGAAATTTTTTGGCTCATGAGGCTACCACTCAGAGGCTAACAAGCCTAGTTCCTTGGCTTAAGGAAGGGGATGCCAATACAAAGTTTTTTCATGCTTATGCTTCAACTAGAAGGAACTCCAAAGCTATTTGGACACTTAATGATATTAATGATAATGTAGTTGCACATGATGATTCTCTTAAGAAGCTGGGTAAGCAACATTTCAGTGATTTACTTAAGGATGACAAGTCTAGTAATATTGCTGATCAACTGAAGGTAATTAGACTATTCCCAACACTGACCCAGGTTGAGGATGTGGATTGCTTCCTTAAGCCTATCACACTTCAGGAGGTCGAATCTGTTCTTAGAGGTTTCAAGAAAGATAAAATTCATGGTCCTGATCGTTGGCCAGTTGAATTCTTCCTGGATTTTTTTGACTTGATTGGGGAGGAGCTTGTACTTGTTGCAGAACAAGCTAGGACTGAAGGGTGTGTACTTGGTTCAATCAATTCCACCTTCTTGACTATGATACCCAAGTGTGAAAATCCTTCCACCTTTGTTGATTTCCGCCCCATCTCTTTATTCAACCTTGTCTACAAGGTTATTTCAAAAATTGCAGCTTTGTGTTTAAAACTCTTTCTTAATAGGACCGTATCTACCCAACAGTTTGATTTTTTAAAGGATCAACAGATTACTGAACCTGTTGGCATTACTCAGGAGGTTTTGCACTCCATTAAAACCAGGAATTCAAATGTCAAGGTTCTTAAGCTTGATCTTGTTAAAGCCTTTGATAGGGTGAATTGGACCTTTCTGAGACTTCTCCTTCTGCAGATTGGCATTCCTCTGATGGGTGTAAATTGGATTATGGGTTGTGTCACCAATTCATGTTTTGCTATATTAGTCAATGGAATTCCTTCTGAGTTTTTCCCTGCTTCAAGGGGAATCCGCCAAGGTTTCCCTTTATCGCCTTTATTGTTTATCTTGGTCATTGAGAGACTCAGTAGGATCATACTAGATGCTCAGCTAAAAGGTCACATTTTAGGTTTCCGGTACTCTCCAAGTTTGTCACTTACTCATATGTTATTTGTTGACGATGTGATCCTATTTGGGATTGGTACTGTTAATGAATGGGGTACCTATAAGAAGCAATGGACATATTCTGTTCAGCTATGGGTATGGCTGTTAGCACTAAAAAATCCTCTTTCCTATATCAAAATGTTGATGAAGAGACTCGTGGTCAAATTGCAGCTCTCCTTCCCTACAACATGGCTCCTATTACTTCTGGGTTTAAATATTTGGGTTTTCTCTTGAAACCTATGGGTTACAGATCCTCAGATTGTTGTTGGATGGTGGAAATGTTTGAAAATAAGATCAAGAATTGGACTTATAGATTACTTACTCTTGGAGGCAAATTAGTGCTCATAAAGTGGTTCTTACAGGGCTTGTGATTTATTGGTTTGCTCTGGCAAGATGCCCCAGATCCATTTTGAATTTGCTGAGGAGCTTTATATTTAATTTCCTATGGGGGAATTTTGAGGGTCATCAATGATACCACTTGGCTAGTTGGATAATAGTTTCTGTCCCTTATGAATTTGGCGGTTGGGATATTAAGAATTTGGAATGGTTTGGGATCTCACTCGGACTGAAGAGTTTATGGCAGATTCTAATGGGGAATGATATTTGGAGCCATATCATCACACACAAATACTTAAAGAATAGACCTTTGGAGGACTGGATCAGAGTTTGAATTTTATCAGTTATTGGCACTTCTTAATTCTGGAATGGATTTATTAGAATCCTGTCTTGGATTACTTGTAAGCTTGGATGGAAGGTGGGTGATGGAAGGAAAATCCGTTTGGGTGTTGATCCTATAGCAAGTCTTGATGCTCCATTTTTTCTCCTGGAGAACCTTAGGGATTATTTAGCAGACTATGGGATCACATATCTGATGCAGGCTTAGAAACAGGATGGTCTTTCACATGGCTACAATGGTTGGTACTCTGTAGTGGATCTTGACTTGGGGGGTCATTGGGATGATCTTCGGACGACCTTTGTCAAAGGCCTCTCTCATGGTGGTATTAAGTTAAGGAAATTGGAAGACTCTCTGCTTTGGATGTATGACAAGAAGTATGGCCTGGTTTCAGCAAAAAAAGCATATGAACTCATTGTGTCTGTTTTTTTGCCTCACCTTCCAGAAAAATATTCTCTTAAAGGTTTGGAAATTCAATATCCCCCAGAAGCTCAAGTGCTTTACTTGGCTGGCTTATAATAAGAAATTGAATACTTGGGACAATCTGTATAAGAGGGGTTGGATTGGCCCTAATCGTTGTTGTGTATGCAATTCAGAAGTTGAAACTATTGATCATTTATTTGTTGACTGTTCTTTCTTGCATGAGGTACTGCACAGCCTTGACAACTCCTTCAATGTGCAGTTAGTTTGGTCTGATTCGACTCTCTCTGGGAATCCTACCAGTTGGTTCTCCAAGGATGGGGATCTTTTGTATCTGCCTATTTTTGTCATTTGGAATCTCTAGAAGGCTAGGAACATCTACATTTTTTAGAACATTGAGCCTAATATTTCTAGACTCTGCCACAGGGTCATGCTAGAGGTCAATACTCATTAGGTTCCTCATATTAAAAATACTAAAGTCAGAAATATCGGTCCTCCCCCAAAGAAACGGTTCCCTATGGTTGTCTTCGATGGTGGTGGTGCTGCTTCTACAGGAGGTGCGGGTGCCTATCTCTGGTTAAATGATCAACATTATTTCTCTATTATTTTAGGCTGTGGTTACAGTACTAACATAAGAGCCAAGATATTGGCACTTTGGGCATTAATGTACATTGCCAAAGACATTGGATTACCATATCTACATGTCTTTGGTGGCTCCTTTGTGATTATAAATTGGGAAAAGGGTGAATCCACACTTGCCATGGTGAACTTAGAAGCTTGGTGCAACAACACCAAAAAGCTTATATCTTCGTTCACTTATGTGGATTTCAGCCATGTCTATAGGGAATATAACAAGAGGGCAAATACATTATCCAAGGTAGGGCTTAATGAAGTATCGGGCCATCTTACCTTTACTGAAATATGTGAAGGTGAGATTTGGAGGAAGTGAGACTTCAGCTATTTTGAGAGCGTTGCTCTGATATGCCAAAGGCCCGCGGGTCTTCTATTTTTTCGGTTTTGAATCATATATATGAAAGTTATTTCCTGTTGATTAGTCATGTCTTTTGACTATGAGAGATGACCATATCCCTGCCTTGGTTAATGCCTCTGGGATCTTATTATCTTCCTTAGGGTCATACTTTGGTTGATAGCTATGTAGTAAGTTTATGAGAGGATCATTTCAGGTACATATTGCCTGGGCTTGTCAGTCGCTGGTTTTGAAGGAACACCTTCTTTTGGTATTTGTTTTTGTTGTAAGCGGTATTTACTGGCTAGTTGCTAGTTGCTTGTGGCCACATGTTTGGTCCTGATATTCCCTGTTGATGTACACAATTCCTTTGATTTAATAGAATACCAACAAATGCTTTTTTCATCTGAAAAAAAAAACTACATTAAAAATATAAATAGATGACTCCTGTAAGAAGCAAAGGTAAGGATAACCTTGTGTTATTGTGATAATGTTTTGCGTAGTTCAAGAGGACACATTGTTATTTTTATTTATTTATATTTTAATTTTAATTTGTGATATATTTTTTTTTAGTAAGTTGAAGTATGGAGTTCATCCAAGATAATATTATTAAAATAATGAAAAGTAATTAGAAATGTTATGAAACATTATTCTTTAGTATATTTTTTAAAATAACCAAGTACTTAAAATTTAAAATAAAGAAGAATTTGTAGTCTAAAGGACACAACATCTAATTTAAGGGTAAGTGTTCTCAATGCCATGACAAGTAAGGTCAAAAGGTAGCGCTCTGTATCTAAACAACCTCTACATTGTTTGACAAGTTGAATTCTTATAACATTCACCAAGTTCCAACATATGCATGCACACTTTTCTAACCTACATACTGCAACACCTTGCACACACCTTAGTTATGTGCATGCACATACTAGAATATCTACAACTTACAATGATACAAATCACTGATGCATAGTAAATATTGATTAATAATATAGATTTCAAGTCCCAATCTTAAAGTACAATTCAAATCTCAATCTCGAAGTATATTTTAAGCTCGCTTTTAGATAATTCTATGTTAAGTATATATATACCATGAATGGGTTTCTACAATATAATTTTTAGCTTGATAAACGCTAGCATTGAGATTAAGAAGCTAATGGTAATCCTTTTCAAGACCCTTGGAATGTTGAGGTTAAGGAAATGTAAGGAGATTAATTATCAATCTTAACTTTTCACCATTTTGGAAAATGATGAGGGCACGGTTTATCATTCTAACCCATGGGATGGTGTACTATAATCAAAATTTGTCCATACTTGGTGGCCTAATATTCACATTATTTTTTCTATGTTTATAGGGCATAACATTTCAATTTACTCTATGGTAGTGTTCTTTTTTGGTTTCAATTTAATATTTTTCAACAAAGTGTTTCATGTGATTTAAATTGACTTTATGTCACATTAATTCTTTACATATAAAAATTGCTAATTATATACAATTATAGAGTCCAACAATAACTAGTAAAGATGAGTTAAAAAGGAGGAAGTAAACATAGGGTGATAATGCATGCACTTGTTTGGAGAGTGGGATATAGAAGAAGAAAGATAATCATTGGATACAAATGCATTCACAAGTCTATACAAGAATAAAATGAAGAAAATATGCCAACAAAAAACAACAATACTACGTAAACAACTTCAACATAGAGGAGGAGATTAAAGTGCAAAACTACTTGAAGCTCAACACCCCATGGCATGAAAAAATGTAATAGAACAGGTGTGAAACAAGGAGATGGAACAACCAAAGGAGTCATGTGAGGAAATCTTATGCCAAGTATGCGGAAATAAGGAGGTAGACATTGGAAAACGTTTTCTCCTACACTATGCAATATACTTGCGAATAAGAGAGGTCAAATTTGCATATTATATACTAGGAATTGATGTTTCAAGATGATATAGTGAGAGTTACAACAAGCTTGGTTAAAAAAATTATTTGGGCAAGAAGCAGATAGTTGTGGCTAGAGTCAATGGCATAACTATCTCTTGAAGCTACGGCGACTAAACTCACTTGAGTAAGCTAAGTTCATGATTTGGGTGATGTCATTTTGCACTAGCTTTCATTATCACATATTTTTTCTTTATTCTCTATATAAATCAATACAAGAAATTTAAACTTTGTTGTCCCATATAGTCATTATGTATCATGAACTCAACTCAATGTTGATGACACATCATAAGAGGAGGGAGGGGAAATTAAAGCACCCTATCACCAATCAACCATTATACTAGTAAGGTAACAACTACCTATATAAAATCTTGTATGTTGATATGGACCAATCCTCACAACCATTATACTATAATGTACCTGACAAACCCATTCGACCATAGAGACCACAGAGTACTCAAATTCTGTGTCTGAATTTACTCATACATATCCAATTTCATTTTTCTTTATTTTAACAACGGAATATAAAATTATATGGTGACCCAAATTATCTGTTGTATTCAGTAAATACTTACATGAAATATATATTTAAGAATAAATACACCCAAGCCATGCCAATCAATCCCGTTCATTCAACATTCATTTATACATTCGTAAAACAATAATTTATACAAAGACCATAAGATAAATATATCCATGGAATTTATACACAAGTAGATACTTGTCTTTTGATTGAAATGATCTCCAACTGGGTGTAGGTGAAGGACGTTCCTCCCAACTATTAGCATTGTCAAGCCAAATCTTACTTTGACAGGTCACCCATGAGTTGGGGATATCAATCCACAAGGGCTAAGATTTTTCCCACAACTTCTGCTTAGCTCAATATGTCATGCAACCCACTGGTGCATAAAACCCTCCACGGTTGTCCCGATCCTCAATTCCCTTTCCCCATCAACCTACACAGCACCAGGAACAAGCTCCCTTCATTGAGCTATTAGTCCCACGGGAAGCCTATAGTTCCCTTCTAGCGCTCCAACACAGGCTGGATAGGAAGTCTTCGAATTAGGAATCTAAGCAAGCACCTACATGCTAGGTTTCTCTCACATACACCAGCCAACCCAGATTAATGGCATGAAGAATTCGCATTCAGTAATGGATTCTCGAGTTCTTTGTCACAAGTACCAAACTATGGTGGTCCCAAATATATAACAAGGTTTGTGGTGAAATGAAAATTTGAATAGTAACAATGGATGAGGAATTGAAACCCTATCTTGCTTGATTTCTCACTTTTATATGCATATATCCTATTGTCATTTGGCCACACCACATGGAACCACTTTTTTTTCTTAATCGCCTTCTTAAAATAATTAAATAATACTTAATCAAAGCATGGCTCTTAATCAAGGTTTACGTACTTTGGGTTAAATGGATAAGGTTAAGGATATAAGCTAAATACCACTAGGGTCATTTCCCTTAGCCCATTATCACTTACCCACTTGTGTATTTATACCCCCCCATCTCTTCTTCATCTCCAACCATTAGAGATTTTATATTAATATAGAAATGTACATGTTTACATTGCCTTGGTCACCCTGGACTATTTTTCTTATGGATTTTAGCCTTTACATCAAGAATAAACAAATTACATTAGAGGTCAAACTGGGGTGTTGCATACCCCCCCCCTCCTTAATTTATGGACCTTCCTTGGTGCATCATCTACACTATGTACATTTACAATATTTAATCTAAAACTCAAAATAGTTACATGCCATGCTCTAGCCCCCAAGTCGCTTCTTAAGGAACATTTGCCACAAAATTCTTCGTGTTCTCTTCCTTCAAGCGTTAAAACCATGTATTCATGTCTTTCATCTTTGGTTGCATATGCCATGCTATCATGCTTATTTATGCTTGCATTTGATGGCTATATGGAAATCAAAGTTCCATTGTTTCTTTCACTGCCTTGAGATGCTTCCAAGGCATCAACATTCTAGCATATACTTGTAGCAATCATCACGTACACACATATATCATATCTATTCATATGCAACAATTATTTCCTTCATAGGAATTTCAATACATAAAGGAAGTATATATATTCATAGCACAAGATCAAGTATGCAAACCAACCCAATACTTATCACTATGAAAGTATTTCCTTCCTTCAAATGGCTTCGACGGGAAATAATTCAACTCACTGGTCCTCTAGGAACACCCTATATCGCTATTCCAATCCATAGCACTTCCCCCCATCATCCTGCATAACCCAAGGAATGGGGCTCCCTTCTCTGAGTTAACAGTCCCTCAGGATCACTTCTTCGAGTTAACAGTCGCTTGAGTTTGTTACCATAATTCCCTTCCAGGGATCCATCGTAGACCGACCAGAGAATATCCTTGCTAGGACTCTAAATATCTCATGAATTTCCCATAGAATGTTCATTAAGTTTCCTCTTCAGTCCAAATACTCGCCCTTCAAGGTTAGGCATCCCCTTCTCTGAGTTAACATTCCCTCAGGCAATCCACATTCGCCAAGGCTTTCTTGCACAAGAAGATAACAAATTTTAGGGTCCTTGTGTCCTTGCAGTGGCATCCTCCCCATGATTTCTTGCTTTAGGAACCAACATCTAACTCACTGGACAGATCCATCATCTCATATGTATCATACACATACAGTTATCATGAGATGTCATCATAAAATTTCCATAAAAAATTTAAATCTATTTCATATGGAAACCATATTTCACAACAATGATATTCCTTCTCATGTTGTTTAGTTCTTGTAGGCCATATCTCAGGGTATTCTTGCAATTTTTCCTCCTGAAACTATTCACAAACAACTAGATAGTCAATATATCAATAACCAAATTCAAATCTAAATTTATAATTATGTTCCCTGCATAAATCAGATTTTTTTATATTAACTATGAGATCCTCCTCATAGAGTTTGGATCTTATAAGTGGTATCACGTTTCCCTATTTATGGTCTTAAACTCACTACCATAACTTGGACATCCACCTACAACATGTCCTCCTGACATAATTCTCAAACAACAAAACAATCATTAGTGTTTCAACATTTACATTTCATTTCATTACCCACAACAATCATGAAATGATCTCATAATTATAACACCATTAATTCAATTATTTTCAACTGTCAATGCATTAAATGAAATTAAATGTCAATCACCATATATGCATTACAAGCACACAAATCATTCTCACAATGCAATCAATGCATGTGCCAACATGGCCATTCACATAATCTACTTAAGCATCTTCACTCAATGCATCCTTGTATTGATTCAGGATTGCCTTAATGCTAACTCATAGGATATTCCATTATATGATGAAGGATTCACACAACACCTCGACACATCATCGATATACCTCACAATTACTTGTTTGATAATCCAGATACCCTCCTCTTCAACCCAAACACAACACCAAGAATATACTTCTTTAGTGCACTTTAGTGTTGGCAAAGAGGCTATAGTCCAAGACATCGATCACAAGCAAGGAGATTATTGGATACTTGTGTGGAATTATTACCTTCCCAATTTCAACAATACATGGTTATCTCACATGGAATCCATTTCCCAAACATGAGATTATTACTCATTTGCAATTATTATTAACACTTAACCATTACAATCGCGACGCACTAACTCATGAATGCATCAAATATTCTAATATTTTTTCATATCCAAGGCTTTATGCCTTTATTTCAATTGTCTATCAATAAAAAATATGCATTCAAATGTCATCATAAACATATCAATGAAGATATCAAGCATGTTTGAAGAAATTCTTATTCAATTCCCTTCAAAACTCATGCAACATAGGCATGATCAATTCCTTACTTGTATGGTTTCCATCCACACCTCGGATGTTACTTGATTGGTTTGTGTTTCATGGGAGCTCACGTTGTTCCCTCCATCAACCTCTTCACAACCTCTTTCCTTGCCCTCTATTGTTATGAGATTGATCTAACCAAGCAACTACATCATCAACATCTTCAACCACGATCTCAACCCTTCCTTGTTGTACAACACATCAGAAACCATACTTAGTTATCATGCATACTCATTGTGTATAATAACATATCACTCTCATCCCATATGCAATATGACATATATGCATCCAGCATATTCTCATGCATTCTATCACCTATTATCTCACAATAGGCCTATTAGTGCATATACATATAGATATGTTATGCTCTTGCATTCTCATGCCATATATATATCCACATATAGCTATTTTCTTAACAAGGAGAACACATAAACAATACAAAAGAAAAGAGTCAACGAATTTCTCCCTCTCCATTCCTCTTCATAGAATGGATTCCATAGCTTGATTGATCTGTTCCATGGCCTATCTTTTTTACCACATGCACTCTTTAATGTTGCAACTAATTCTTGGCATCCTTGCAACTTCTTTGATGCTTTGGGTCTCTTTGCATTGAACCTGTTTTTGAGGTTTGTTGCTCCAATTTTCTTGATCAATCCTAGTAAATCCTAGCTTAACATCTCCTTATTCATAGATGCCACTAACCTTATCCAATTCTTTAATTTTCCTTTGCATTCCTCGGAAAATTTCTTGGTCCAAATCCACTATGTCACAACCTTTGTTTCATTGGGCAATTCTTCACAATGGAGTGCCTTAATCCCTTGACAACAATTGTCATTTAAATTGGAGTTCATCATTCACTTCACATTTATTTTAAACATAAGTTGTTGGATCATATCCTCCAACTCTATCTAGCATACACAAAACTTACCTTTTATGGTGGCTCACCCATATCATCCATAACATACATTCACTCTTCATCTCGATAAATTCTCTATACCATCCAAGCTTTTTTTAATGGTTAGTTTCTTGTGAATACATTCTGCCTCCCATGCTCTACAACCTTTATTACATTGTTGCCTTTATCTATCCCAAGGGTTTATGATTTACACCCTTCCTTCATGCATAGAAACTTCATTTTCTACAAACTGATATTTCTAATATTTCAGCTAGTATTTTGGTTATTGTACTCAATTACAATTATAATAACCAAGAGATCCACGTCTCTTCTCTTCAATTTTTTCCGTGCAATTTCGATTGCATAAGATGATTATAATCAATGCATTATATGCATTCTTTGGCAATGCAATAACATCCTTAACCACTTTATAATCCATCCTTTACATAGGATATACACATTTTTTCTTCTTCTTGTTTATGCCTCATTTGTAGCATTTCTAGCACACTGCAATGACATGATTCATCTCACTTTGGCTTCAACAACCAAGATCTCTTATGCCTCGTCTTTCACCACCTTCTTGCGCATTTTGAATATGCTAAGTGCATGGCATGCTCCTTGATAATGCATTACTTCACATAACTAAAACATTAGACGCTACTGCAATTGAAGATATTTTATTAAGTGTTATTAATCAAGGGTCGTTAAACGCTACAGTAACACTAATGTTGATTCCAATAAATTATTCAAATGATTCTATGATTCGCTACACTTAAAAAACATAGTTGATCAGTTTATTAACAAATTGATAACTCAACAATGATCAGTTTGAAGTTAAACAATGAGTTTGACATTAAAGTTGCAATTAATATCCAAGATATTATCAATAATTGTTGATCTTTGTACTGTTTCTACTAACATGGAGACTTGTGGTTCAAAACACAACCTTCGGAATATTTGGTTGGGAGTTAATGCAACGTGGCTTATAAAAATCACAAAGCCATGCAATCTAATGCAATTCTTCGACAATTAAGGAATTGCTACGCAATCTTGTTATATTCATGTTTTACCATTACCAAATTAATTTAATCAATTTAGACATATCGTGAGAGATTGTTACTTCTATATAAAGTGCCCTCTCTACATTCCATGTAATGTCAATCAATCTAGTGCTTTTGCAAGAGTTTATTCAACCCTTTTCGCACTGTCCAATGTCCTTTCATTGCTTAATCACTTGCTATATCTATGGGTATTACTTGTAGGAATTACTTTTATTTGTTTGTTTATGCATTTGATGGTCAAATTTTACATTTTATTGTTTGTGTATGTGCAAGTGCAAACAATTGTCTCTTCAAAGAATACATATAGTCCTTCCCATTATTATGCAATTCATTTTTGGTTTTCAAATATTTTATGATGATAGCAATTAAAGATAGTAGATGAAGCCAACCTTCTTGTTGATGATATTTGGGATTTCTTGTAGATGTTAATCCGTAGTGTGGTGATTAAGGAAGGTCTTTGGCAAACAAAGCACGAGAAAGATTTGGCTTCCCGTGTTTGTGATTTGATTCGTGGAGGTTGATTGGATTGTTTCATTTGGAGAACATGGTTTCAATGGATAATTGATAGAATGGGGAGTCAGGATAGAGGTTTCCATTTCCATAGTGGGATGAATAAAACCCACATACCATGAGTCTAGAGAGAGGCCCAAGATGCCAAATAAATTGTTTTTGTCTATAGTTCAGCAAGAAATAAGAGAGGCCAGGGATTGGGTTAAGGGAAAATAGGAAGTTTTGAGAGCGACAAACATCTAGACTGAGATGGATCCCTAGGTGCAGAATATGGGGTCATCTAGGACTCGAGATACCAAATATACTAAGACTGTAGCCCGATACCGATACATGAAGGCCTTTCTTGGAAATCACTAATGGGCAATAAGGATGAGAGGAAAGAGATGTTGCTTTAGCTTGATGAGACTCAGTAGCAGATTCATCGAGTGGAAGGAAAAATCCATCTCATTACCAAGGCAATAATGAGACTTAGGGCTAAGCTTAACATGCTAGAAAAAGTGACTACTCGCATGGTTTTCAAGGAGACGTCTACAATTGGGCAGCATAGTGTTGGTAGACTAGCGACTAAGGTTCATACTATGTCAATCATTGATGATGACTAGTTCCTCTACCTTGTTTATAGTTAGATTTACTCTGGAAAATACCAAATATGATAGTTTTGATATACATGAAAACTTAGGATATTGTTTGATAAAAACTTTAACAATTACTATTATATCTAAAAACTTGATGATAAACTATTTCTCTATTGTTGATATGGTTTCCCAATAATAAACCAACAACTTAAAACTATATACTTTTTATTGATATAATAATATAAAATTCTATTAACTTAAAAATAAACCATTAATCATAATTATTAAATACATTTAATTTATGTAATACATTCAAGTAAAATTACATAGAATTATTCCAATTACATACCACAATTCATCATAAAATATAAGTTTACATTTTTAAAATATTTAATTTAATTTAAATATATAGATTTTCAACCAACTTTAATAAAATATTTAAAAATAATTTCGTTAGAACAAAGCAATCCAAATTTCAACAAATTTGATTTGAAACGGATTACATTGTATGACTAATGTATAATGTAAGAAACAAACAAATGTAATGATAATGACTATGTGATATTGTTATAATGTTTTAGATAGACACGCTTATGTTGAGTTGACTAATATCACCATACTTAGAGTTAGAGAAGTCATTAACTTGGTTTTTATTAAAGGATAAAGTATTAGTCTGGGATGTTATTTGTTGTAAAGGTAAAGAAGGGCTTGGCACATACTATTTATGTACTATTTATACCAGACAAGTTTGGGTTGAATAAGAGGCCAAGTTGGGGTTATACAATTAATGGATTGGCACTTCAGTCTGTCTTTATATGAAGAATTGGTGTATGAAGGGAGAAGTGAAACACATTAGATCTATGCCTATTATTGTGTTATGGTTCATTTTGAAAGCACGCAATCAAAGTTGTTTTGAGAATTATGTTCTATCTCCTTTCCAGGTTTCATCTTTCTGTTTGGGTTGTTTGAGTTCTTTCCCTCAAGATAAGATTATCTTAATTAGATATGTTGTGGATGAAGTTATTGATAAATCATATCTTTGCGAATATTTTGATGGGTCGGCATCAGGGGATCCAAAAATATCTGGTGCTGGGGGAGTACTCTTTATATCTTATGAACACTATTTTACTTTCAAAGCTGGTTTGGGTCTTAGAACTAATAACTTTGCTGAACTTATTGGGTTAAAGCTTCTTCTTACTTTGTCTTTGGAACATAACTATAAGCATTTGCAGATTTTTGGAGATTTGCAGCTTGTAATCAATTGGGCTACTGGTAAGTATCGCATTCAAAACATTCAGCTTGCGCAGATTCAGCTTGAAGTTCACAGATTAGCAGATTTGTTCGAAACTATGCATTTTATGCATATTTATCGAAAAAGAAATCCATGTGTAGATTTACTGGCAAAAGATGGATCTAACGTTTTAAATGGATCTTGGCAGATATCAAAGTAACGGGCAACTAAATGTTCCAACATTGTCATGCTTTATTAAAACTCTTTGTATAGGTTGTGCGAAAGCTGGAGTTGATTGTTGAAGATAAGGATGCTCCTTTGATCCTGGATTAATTTTTGAAGATAAATGAACAGTTTCAGATAACGAGTTTTTGGATAATTTGATGTTTTAAGGGTTGGACAATGCCCAATTTTGCAAATGCTTTGATGCATTGGACATGTGTGAATAGAGTGCTGTTAATGCCTCTTTTTAAAGTTTTTGTTAAGATTAATACTTGATATAAGCAGTATTGGATTTTTTGGCTGCTGGACATAAATATTGACAATGGACAATACTAATTATTGGTCTATCTGTGTATTGTATATTGTATATAAATAAATAAATAAATAAATAAATATATATATATATATA
>LPNX010413591.1:49509-75486 GCA_001517045.1 Pseudotsuga menziesii
AGTGTTTACGACCTATACGGTATTTCAAATTTAAAGAAATTTCATTGGCTAACACATGATGACATGGAATTTGAATAAAAGTTAAAAGGCCCATTTTGAGTTGAAATTTCGTCTAATGAGTCAATTGCATAACCACCCAAACTACCCAAATTTCAAAAAATGTCTTTTTTTTACATGTACAGGAGGAATACGTGGGTTGCGGAGACAATAGTTGCATATGCAGGAGGTATACGTGGGTTGCAATGTAAATAGTCACGTATTTAGGGCATACACGAATATTATATATAACAAGTTGCATACAATACGCGGGTTTCTGTTGTCCATCTGTGGGATCGCCTAACTCATGTCATGCTTATCCACACTGGAAATTTTTGAATAAAAGGAGGAAGGTATATGGATATACAGTTGTTTTCAAATTCACAATATGACAGTCTAACCTATTGGTTTATGCTTTCCCTTAGACACGTCTATACTCGCTATTGGATCTGGACCAATACGGGGCACTATATACTGGGGGTCCATTCATTACACTTGCTTATAGAAAGCGCCTACCTTCGCACACCTCTGTTACTATTGAGGAGGCATCTACCCCAGATAAACTACCCACCTTGTAGTGTCCCGCCCTAAGAATCACTCTAGAGAAATACGCGGTTAGGCATCCTACGACAAAAGAGTGGTATTCCAGGATTGATAGTGACCCACCTCCCACCTATCCCACACATTCATAAGAGGTTGTCACTGTAACATGCTAGGGCAGTAGTTTCTATTTCCTTACTAGTCTCCCTCCGTCTGGGACAAGATTCATAGTGGTACCCCACTAAGTCCTGGATGAAGCAATCAATATATACAGGGATACTTCTGGTACTTAGTTCATTTGATCTCTCGGTCCTGGAACGTCAACATTGGCTTATCTCGGTTATTCTCTCAAACATTTGACTAGCTGTCAGTTAAGTGTTGGGGATGTAAAGGAGATCATGTATATATAGATTTCCCTAATAGGTGCATTCCCAACACTTTACGGGTTCTTTTCGTCCACTACGAGATTGACATTATATGCCACGAAAGCACCTAAAGTACTAAACAAAATAGGTATTAGTTTGATAGTGGTTGGAGCAGCAAACCCAGATTGGGTATTACTTTATAAAGTAAAAAGCTGGATATTTATCTCTAGTACTATTTCTTCCTTCCCTTAATCGGGGAGGTTATCCACCCACTTATCTGAGCATAGCTATTGATTGATTAAATGGCACATGGTAAAATCATGGGTTAGAAGAGGAAGTAGGACTAGTAGTGGCTTTTCTCCGCACCTTGTGAATGGCATTTGCAACTAACCTATGTTTTGTGGGAATATTAAACAACAATGGAAATTGGCACCGACGAAAAAAAGCTATTCCTTTTGAAAAGTTTCTTAATGAAGACAGGGGAATAAAAAGCCTTTCAACTTTCAATAAATAGGCAAAAATGCAAGGGATGTAGAACTTCCCTATCTATCCTGTTCACATACTACGAATGATAAAGCATGAAAACCTCCTTTGGGGTATGAGGGGGTCTACCTACTAAGACTGTTCACGTCGAACTAGGCAAAAACACCTCATATCCTAGGGATGGTGGATCCACGAACTAATGTTACATACAACTGCAATCGCCCTTCTCTTTCAAGTGTTATGACCAAGCAACCTTCCTCCTTGGATCTATCCCGGTAGTTGGTGGTAGCGTGAGCTTTCACGTCACCCCTTCATTACTATTTAGATAAGGTAGTCCGCAATCTGACCTATGGGCTACCGCCGATTCATCCAATTTTCCTTTGAACCAAAATATGAAATAGATAGGGCTCCTCGCCCACACTCAATCATGATTGGGTCCAATAGCAAAGAAGGTTAGTCATTCATTCATTGGAAGAGTCGAAAGCAAGGAAATTTTTGAAGTAGTTAGTGGCTATAATTATTTCTTTATGTATATCAAAGAAGGCAGGATGTATGTCCCAAATCCTCGACAAATGAATAGTTCTATGCGGCTTGGGCATTAGGATTGTGCCCCAAACGCTTCAATACTCTCTTAGGAAATACAAAATCTTTTGGGCTAGAAGGGATTTGAACCCTTGACTTCATGGTCTGGAACCATGAGCTATGATCCACTAAGCTACCAACCCTATTGAATGATCCATAAGATTAATGTAAAGGATGAATAGGATTTTTCTGTTTCTCCTATTATGTTAAATTCCATCAATAACCTATTTTTTTGAAATATCCACAAAATTTCCGGGCCCAAATTGGATCTAATCTAATTAATCTTGGGTCCTAATGAGTTGACAAAAAATTTGATATAAGTATTCATTAGCATAAGGCAGAGCCTCATAAGTTAAGTAAGGGTTTAGGTAGGGTTGTAGAAGGCAGGGCAGGGAATTTAGGAAGTAAGGCAAGGCATCTAATTCACTTGTCTGGAGGCGTTGAAATACCCTCCTAGCCCAACCCCGATACATACCACACCATATGTTTAGGAGAAACTAAGTTCTTTGATTGCCATGTATAATTTATCCTAATAAGGTGATCCCAAGTTAATAGTGAAACCCATTGCTTGTAATAAATATCATACTTATATTATTAGTGTCGATTACTATAATTGCATATATGGCAAATTTTTGTATGGTTTCATCTCAAAGGCATTCTTATCACTTGGTAGATCCAAGTCCATGGCCTTTTTCAGGTTCACTTGGAGCTTTGGCAACCATTGTTGGAGGTGTTATGTAATTGAAATACCTCTTTCCACAAATAGGGGAATGATTAAGGATCTAGTGGTTGGGATGGTGTTGATTCCAAGTAAATTAGTGATGATGGACGTGGTAATAGCAGATGTCTACCCCACATATGGCATGCTTTTCTCAAGGCATTTGGGTACTTCAGAAGATGGCAACATTCAGTTTGACCTCTCTGGTCTCTCTATATTAGTAAGATTAAATAACACAATGGACTACTCTACTATGATATCATAGATCTATCAACCCCGAGTAAAAGTGTGAAATAGACTGTCCATATCAATGGGAACTAAAGGATAGAGATAAGGATCATGAGCAAGTCTTCGATTTATCTATAACTAAAACCAATTTATCCATAACTAAAATCTAAAATACTTCAACATTATGTTTCAAAGAGTTCTTTAACACTATAAGCACCATTATGAAAATAACGGATTTTACTAGCATAACAAGAAGAATAACATGTCTAAGAAGCAAAAGCGAAGTATGAATAACCTGAATATGAGGAGAGGTTTATAGCCTTCAAGGCTTGCATGTTTAGGGCCATGCCTGGCATTTTACTATAGAAAGTAACCATGGTGAAAGTGTAGTTCTATTTGATGGTTTTGAGTGGCATCATAGCTCAGTTGATACCCTATAAGGAGGGGGCCACTCGAGACTCAAAATCGGTTTGGGGCACTAAGATACGATCATTGTAAAACCCTCTTCTTGTTCATTTATCATTGGAAAGGAAACAAATTGGTACGATATCACTTCACACCTCGCGGTGCTTACACCTATTGCCTATCAAAGTGATTTTCTCTCACCGCGTATGAGAACTTGTATAAAGAAGGATTTCCCGCTTAGATGCTTTCAACAGTTCTTCCATACCAACTTAGCTGCCCGGCACTGCTAGGATTGCAACCGGTACACTATAAGTTGGCCCAAACCAGTCCTCTCATACTAGGGTTGGATCCTCGCAGTTCTCCCTTCAACACTAGCGGTAGATAGGAATCAAACTGTCTCACAACGTTCTAAACCCAACTCACGTACCACTTGAATCGGTGAACAACCGAACCCTTGGGACCTTCTTCAACCCCAGGATGTGATGAGTCGACATCAAGGTGCCAAACGACTCCGTCGATAAGAGCTCTTGGGAGTCATCAGCCTGTTATCCCCGACATACCTTTGATCTGTTGAGTGAGAGACCTTCCACACGGGACTCCCAGATCACTATGGCCGACTTTCATCTCTGTTCGACCAATAAGTCTCACAGTGAGGCAGAAAACTACCATTATGCTTGCTTATAGAAAGTGCCTACCTTCGCACACCTCCATTACTATTTGGGAGGCATTTGCCCTAGATAAACTACCCACCTTGCAGTGTCCCGCCCTGAGAATCACTCTAGAGAAAGACGTGGTTAGGCATCCTTATACGAAAAAGTGGTATTCTGGGATTGATAGTGACCCACCTCCCACCTATCCCACACATTCGTAAGAGGTTGTCACTGCAAAGCTATAGTAAAGGTGCATGGGGTCTTACCGTCTTATGAACTTATGGACACAAGAAGACCTAGGGAGGTAGGTTAGAACCGATAGGCAGGCCGCAGTCCCACTGCTTACCGATTGCTTGCTAGTATGAGGCGTAACGTATTGAAAGCTAAGCTACGCATATTGAAAGCTAGGTGTAACAAACATATTGGAAAGTGAGTCAGTAAGGTAAGGCTACATGCATTGAAAGCACAATGCCGAATAACACATGGGGGAAGTACATGCAACTTGAACATAAGTAATGGTAGCACCATAACCCTCATGATTCGGGAAATATATAAATCAATGCAAGAAATAAAAAACTAGAATAAAACAAATCCTAGAATGTAGTAAGTCAGTCGATCAATAATAATAGGTGTCGTAATAGGGTATCAGGAATAAGTTAACATAGTAGGAATAATGGTAAGAACAGCCGAAATTAACGTATATGTATCTAGCTAGAGATGATAGAGAAATATATGTATCTATAGATATCTGTACCTGTGTGATGTATTATCTATACATTGATATCATATTAATTGTGGTGACAAGTCATCCAATAATAGGGAGGGCCTTACTATTAGCCACGATAGAATAAAGAGTTTACTACGTAAGAAGACAAGGAAGATCCCACAATTCCAATTTATGAAAAGCACAGGTGATATAATTGGATAAAGTAATGGTCATATCGCGTAAGGAAAGAGAGAAGTAATGGATGGAGCGTAAGTGGGTAAGATCCAGTTTGAGATTATATCGGGATCAGGTCCTATTCTTTGAAGGAAGGGAAAGTACCCAATCTCGCTCGAGGGTAAGGCAAGACCAAATACTGATGGACCTTACTTTACTTGCTACCCCTTCCCTTACCTCCGCGTACCTCCTGCCAAACCAGATCTATAATTGAAACTCTAGAAATACACATAGCGATGAAAAGTGGCACAACCAAAGTTATAATAAGGGGGAAACAGTAAGAGTAAAAATAAATGCAAACAATTGATGCCTCTCCCACCGCTATTGGTGCTGCTTCTGGGTTTCAATCCATATTTTTATCTACTACTAGGGAAGGAAGATATTATGGCTAGCGAAATGCTTGTAGTTAATAAATTGATACTAGAGCAACTAGATCAGCTTCACCTGGGACTGGATCCCTAACTTCCTTTCATGCTCCTGCCGAACTCTTGCCCATGCCTTTATCGCTTACTTTGGTGGTTTTGGTCCACTGCTTGCTGGTTTTCGAAATGAAGTGGGCTCTGCTACTACTCCTCGAAGGGATGTTTATTAATATGCTTGTTGTGGTGCCAGAACCAATTCCATTGTTGGATAATATGTATCACATCTAAATATCCTCCTGAGGCTGGCATAAAAAGTATAGGTTTTTTAAGAACCCCCTATGGCAGGTCATATAGTTTGTAAGCACCACTTCACTTGTCTTTGATTCTCAGGCTGATCGGACGAGCCTTTATATACATTATTTATAAATACCACCTTTGAAATTTAGATACGACATATCAGGCAGGGCGAGCTTGAGAGACTACCTTCTTTGTTTAGATTCTTTAGGAAGCACCTCTTTCAGATTAGGTCATAGATTATTTAGGAATCTTATTATTTTCCTTTCTTTACTACCTGAACTCTTGTATTCAGACAACCCCACCATTTGACAAGTGCTTCCTTAATAACACCACTTAAACACTCTGTGCCTTATCCTGGTTAATGAAAAAAAAGGTCCGGAGGTCTTGTCTGCATCGGGAAAGGAATAAATTGGTCTTATATCTTCTTTGGCTCAAGGGTTTTCTTTCTAAACAATCCCTTCTTTTCATCACTTGTAAGAGGTTGTTGTGGAGATTTGATCTACACCTACTCGAGAAATTGCTTTTTATCCACTTGCAATGGCCTTATCTCATACCTTACTATGGACATTTCTCAGATGCCTCTATTATCATATGCATATGCCTTTTGGGTCAAATATCATCATTACTTTTCAATTGTTGTGAGTTATGTTGAAGAGCTCGAAGAATTATTCCTTATTTATCCTTCCAATTTCATATAATTTTTAGCCGGAACCATTTTTCCCTTCTCTACTAGCAACACATAACAGAGGTCGAATCTTGACCTCGATATGAATTGGATATGGTGGTTTGTGTAGGGTATGAATGGATTCATGCTACTCCACGCAACGTGCGGGTAGGGATGGAAGACCACCCCAAAACATACACACAACTATAAGGGATAAATAGGAGAGTGGTGGAGTCACTACTTGGTTTTAGGGCTAAACCAATAAAATCAGGGGTAAGACAAAAGAGGTTTCAAATAAGAGAGGGGAAGCCACTAGATTAATTAGGACTTAAGATCTCGTTATTGATAACTTAGGGATGCAAGTGGGTAATTGGATTAGGTTTCAGATTATGTTTTACCAGCAAATGAAATGAGAAAAGATAGCATATAGCACCTAAAAATCAGAAAATAAAACTCTTATGTTGTTCACAAAATTGAAATACATTCAAGCATAATAACCAAATTCATATTTTTGGTCTTAAGCCTCATCCTCCATTCCTTGTGACTATCATGTGATTGGCTTAGGGTTTTAGAGGGATTCCCTCCTTGTGTTGGAGGAGAGCTAACCTAAAGAGTGGGAGGGTGCTGTTGTGGTTACATTGGACAACGCCTCCAAGTTCCTATAAGGTTGCACTTGTTATTTAGGGCTTTACCACAATAAGTTCATGGATTAGTATCAACCTTTCATTACATTTATTTCAGTATTAAGTTTCTCACCATTGGAAGCATTACATCAAAATGTCTACAACACTTGTTTGCCACCAACTTGTAGGGTTCAATGTTTTTCAATCATTTCTTTTTCTGGAGTAGATGGTTGGTTGTGTTACTCCTTTATCAGCAAGGGGTTATATGTTGATCAGTTGTTCATTAGATTAGATCTGTGGCTTTTCTATAGGTCATTGGTCAAAGGTCCTTCCAGCTTTTTGAGATGGTCCATGTGCCTTGGATATGCCTAGAAGAGATAGTGTCAGATGCACTAGTGTTGTTATATCTATTACCCTCATTGACACTTAAAATGTTGGCTTATATGACGATATGATTTCATGGGATGTTACTTGTGTGCTTGTATAATGACTCATAACACTTAAAGCAGTCATGCCTTAGTCTAACCTTGGTGTCATTCTGCCTTAGAAGTGTGTCATTCCAACCCGATTCTTACTCTTATCAGGTTCTAGGTAGATTGATCATTATAAATGAATCAAGATGATGAGATCAATTATATATATATGTCATCTTGTATTGTGTATTAAGTTATAAGTCCTTAACTGGAAAACTCTCAGGATTCAGTATACCCCATTTCCTCCCTGCACAAAAGACGCTTACCGGATTTCTACCTCAACATCTATTTTACCTCCAACTAGTTCTAATTTGTAGTAGTGAACTTTCCCAGTTTACATAAATTGTTTCAATAAATTCCATGTTAGACTTGAGCGAGTGGGACATTGTAAATGGAAGGTCGATCGAAGTGTAAGTAGACCACCATCTTATCTCTTATGATAATACCCTCCTTAACATGCACTATACCAATGATGACATCCAAAGTAGCCAAAGCTGCCCCTGTATAAGGAGCGAGATATTGTAATGTAGCAGGAGAATCCGTAGTTTCTGCTACCATAGTGGTATATTCCATTGCGCCACAGTCTAAAAATAGATATTGATATACCCTATTGATATGTAGCATATAGTCGTTGTTCCTTGTTCTTGTATTGTAATACAATCACTGGTCCCACAATACTACCTACCATTCATGATCTGGCACACATCTATGCAGAATCCCATTCATTGCCAACTTATCAAGTGCCTGGAAAGAAATTGATAATTCACTCTCTCCCTAACCCAGCAGCATCACCCTATAGCCTGTAATCCACATTCCAGACACTACTTGACTTGCCCCGCTCCCTTGGGGACTAGCTCAACCACTTGCTGAACGAGCTCTGCTTCTAGCTATGGCTATCGATCTGTAAGGTATGCTACTACTTACTCTACTGCTATTAGTGAATGCTCTTTGCCAACAATTGTATGCTCTTTGGTCCCCACTTAATCCTGTCTCACCTGAACCAACCTCACCTGAGTATGCGCCCTAGGTTCCCGCCTCACCAGAATCTGACTTTGGAACCTATGAATCATACCTTATACCTTCGCTCGGGTTGGATTCTTTTTCATGTATTAGATCCAAGTAGGTAGTTAGAACCCACAGTCAAGTTGGTTTCCGCGTATGCTTTCTGTCCGCCTATAAAAAGAAAGAAGATGTATGCGCCTTTATGTTGTCCTTATTATGGATGATGCCCACTTACTTGTGGTGCAGGTGGTGCTAGATCCTAAAATACCTAGGTTAATAGCTAATACAAAAATGTTGAACAGTAGAGATCTGGAGAAATAATGACTGGGAAAACTGAGCTTGAATAATTTCCGTCAGGTCTATTAGAGCTAGCTTCCGAGTAAAGTGACTAGGCCAGACTAACCTACTTAGCCGTATGAACTAGCACTGGACTACTTTCCTTTCTCGTTGAGCCTTACAAAGTGAATTCCATGAAATGTTACTATAATGTCTATTGATAATATTTTGTATTAATCAAGTATGCGAGAAAGAATGTGATTGGGTCCTGAACTACCCAATTTAAGATCTGAGTCTATACTCGTATTATAGAATGAATACTAATAAGCCATGTAGTATCATGGAATCAAAGGTATTCGATAATTACTAATACTCTTCATGGTACTAAAGCACCCATAAGCTTCATCTATTATCTGTAATCAATGAACTGTATTTAACTCCTAAATTGCTTTATTATCCATGGATTAGTAATCTGTTAGTAAATCACATTCGTAGGATTGATCTCGAGATTTCTTTTTTACGGTGAATTAAACATAATCGACAAATCCTTAGGATTGAAGTAGAGACTCCAGTTCATATGGCGGAACCCTTTTCTACCCTACAGATTGGCTAAGAGAAAGTCTCAAAGGATATTTTCCAGTGTTTTATAGGCCACAACAGTTCGATCCTTTCTCTCTTAGCTCTACTAGCAAAGAAGCTTCTTGTTGTTTCCTTTTCAAGAAATAGGCACCTTATTGAGGCCAGTAAATACTTTCAGGGGAAAGCCATTTGCTAATGCATTATCGGGCTAAAGGAAAGATCCATTCATTATTTGTATCACGATTAGGTGTGGATGTCCTTCTTCATTCCTTCCCAGAAAAATGATCGTTTTATCCTTGTTCCAGCAACAAGTCAAAGTGACTATGTTGAGCAATAAAAAAAATCGACCATAGAGACAAATTAACCTTTTGATAGATAAATCTTCGTATCAGTCCTCAAAGGCATCAGAGACTGTAGAGACTGTAGGGTAAAAGAAGATTCTCTAGCCCCATTCATTGATAGCCGCCTTTCAGAGTAAGGGACAACATAGTAGACTGAATGAATCAAGCTTTGTTATGGTGGAAGCATGTAAAAGTTAGACTGAAAATGAAAAACTAAATCCATAAAGCAACCAAACAGAATAAACTTCGGCTTCATTTCTTTTCTCAAATATTCACTTGTAGCATAAAATATCTCAATTGATTGATGTAATTTTTCTATAATATTAATATAGAATAAAATAGAAAAAATAGATTTGGATAACTCCTTACCCTTCAGTGGGCCCAGAAGCCTCTCTAGCTCAAGCGTTTACTTTTCTAGTTAGAGATCAACGTCTTGGAACTAGTGTGGGGTCTGCCCAAGGACCTACTGGTTTAGGTAAATACCTTATGCGTTTTGAATTCCTTTGCACAATGACACGTCCAAGTGGAACAAAATGTGCAATACATCCCCAATCTCGGTTACTTGTGCCCGACGGTGCCTACTGCCTGAAGGTGCATCCTCGAAACTATCCAAGGCTTTGAGACATGTGGAACGTCCTACCCCCTTGGTCCACATCTCCAACGAAATGTGTTTGCTTTCCCAGAGCGTTCCATGAAATCGGGGGGTTTACCACCATCGCCTCACTTACCCAATGTCCAAGTCTGCCTTGCGATCCACGTCATGCCAACCAAAGGGCATGCAAAGCCAAGAGAGCCCGATGTAACACCACTCTTTGAGGGGAATAAATAGGGAAACTTCCCAAAGACTATGGATCTTTTGCTTCTTCTTATCTCCTTGGATTAATTAAGTGGGCTAGTAAGTAGTGGAATAGAGATATATGTTCTATGCTTTTACATGCCCTGACTAAGCTAGTACAGTACAGTAATGAGAACTCGTCTATTATAATTTCGGTAACTAACTAGAGATAGAATAAGGGAAAAAAGAGTTTAGTAAGTTACACAATACCTGTCTTTTTATACCGTGTTCCTTCGTTATTCTTTATTCTTTATACATGTTTATTCTATCCTCGTAATAGGGCTGATAGGACCAGATAGCCAATCCTAGTAATAGGTCTGATAATACCAGGTAGCATAGGGGTAACAATGGGCGATCGAGCTAGGGCTATCTTTGGATAGGGGTGCAAAGGTACATCCATTAGCCTATTTCTTAGTAAGCTTGGCCTCTCCTCTCTTGTAAGGGGCTCCAAATACCGAATACAAGCTCCTGGATAGGGATACCATCTTCCTTGCAATATGCACATAATTAATATATATGAGAGATGCACATAAAACATATCTCACAAACAAATATCTGAAAGGCTCTGGCACCTCACATAGTAAGGTATCTGCTCACGGTCATTATTCAATCTAAATAAACCAAATCAATCTCTATTTTCTCCCATCTGTCCACACATTAGAATCTTTTTTAGACAATCGACAACCCATCCTAGAATCCTTCACGAATGGAAATGCTTCTTTGCTTAACATTGTTTCCTCGCCGTATTCCCACTTTCAAGCTTAAACATAGCGCTCTGCAGATGTGATTGATCCTAATTTATGCAGGAACGCAACAGATTACACCAATAACCATAGAGACAAATATGTAGAGGAAATAACACTTCATTTCATTAATCAATAACTGAAACTTGTTTACATACAGAATGGAAATAAACTAGCTAGAGGGCTGGTAGCTTATCTCTGAGAAGAGATGTGGCGGCTACATGCCTCTGAACTCTGTGTTACAATGAGGCTCGAAGGCCTATATATTATTGAGAAACAATGGAAACCCTACACATCCAAAAACCTAACCCTAGGAGGTGAAACACCTTAATGTGGGCCTTGTTGGGTAACTTGGTACATCAATTTCCCGAGGTCGTAACTTTTGCATACTACCTTCGTTTGACGTGCATGATATATCGTTAGAAAGATATGTTTAAGGACTACATCCATTAACAATAAATATTTAGTTTGAAATGAACTCATATATGCCCGATCATTCGATGCCAAAAAAACATCGTTTAGGGCCTCAAAACGGCTCCGGAAGTTTAGGACCCGAAAACTGCCAAAAATAGTAAATTGTGCTACAATTAAGGAAACTGGAAAAATGAAAGAAACAATGGCGGGGGTCCAAGAGGAATAGGTGGGTGGCCACCAATACCCTCCTGGATCATTCCTCCCCCCTTAGGAAGCAATGGTCCCCATTGCGTTGAGTTCCTCCATGAGATGAGGAAACTTCTATTGAACTTGGTCCCTGGTGAGCCACTTTCCCTGGTGAAGGAGTTGGCCTGCTTTGACAACTCGATATAGCTGGATCTTCTGCTGGTGGGTGTTCTTGATCTATGTGTATGATAATCCGATCAACGGTGGCTTGTTCCATGCAGTCGGGGTTTAACTCTGTTGGTGTGAGTTGTTCTGCCACGTCTGATGTGTCCAGTAGAGGTGGAAAATAGGGTCGAAGGTAGTCCACATTGAACACTGGGTGCAGACCAAGGAATGGTGGAATACTGAGCTTGAAGGCATTGTACTCGATAGCCTTGGTGATGGTGTGTGGCCCATATCGGAGTGGGCGAAGCTTGTGGTGGGGTCCAGCGAGGCGCTCCTTCTGCAAATGTAGCCACAATTTGTTGCCCAACTGGAAGTTATGTTGCACCCGATGCTGATCATGTCGCTGCTTGTACTTAACATTGGATCTGTCCAATATGTCATGAACCTATTTGCGAATGTGTTGAATGCACTCAATGAAGTTGTTTGCCTTGGAAACTTCAGACTGGATATGAGCTGAATCAGCTTGAATAGCTGCAATGGCATGGCTACGTCAATGGGACATAGTGGCTGGAATCCCAAGCCCACCTAAAAGGGGCTGTGGTTGGTTGAGCTATGTAGGGCCCGGTTATAGCTGTGTTGTACATAGGGGACGCTCTCATCCCATGTGCGTGGATGATTTGAGTTGTACATGCGCAAAATGTGTACGATCATCTTGTTAACAACCTTTGTCTGGCCATCAGTCTGGGGATGGAAAGCTATGGACTTTGTGAGCTTGGTGTCTAGCATTGACCATAGGCTAGACCAGAATGTACTAAGGAACCTGTTGTCCCGGTCTGAGATTATAGACTGTTGGATGCCAAAGTGTACCCACACTCGTTCAAATAAGAGTTTAGTAGTGGCTTCTGCTGTGATATTCTTCTTGCAGGCCGCCATTATGGCCATCTTTGAGAATCTGTCAATGACCACAAACACACAGTCATTGCCATGCTTAGTATAAGGAAGGCCTGACATGTAATCCATGGAGATGGATTCCCAAGGTCGACTAGGGGTAGGCAACAGAGTATAGAGGCCTTGCTTCTTGATGGATGGTTTGGTAATGGCACATGCATTGCAGGATCGGATGTACTTCCCGACGTCCTATCGAAGGTTCGGCTAGTAGAAATACTTCTGCAGTACTGCCACTATTTTCTTGACCCCGAAATGCCCAACGACCCAACTGTAGTGCGCTTCCCAAATTATCTTAGCATGCTCGCTTGAACGAACACAAAGGTGTCCCATGTGACACAGTAGTACATCCTGGAGGTGAAATTTTGGAACTTGGTTTCCCTCCAAGAGTGTTTGGTATGTGTGGCTGAATTCTGGATCGCTCTTGTAGAGAAGCGGCCAATCAGAAGTCTCGTGCCCACAAGAGTTAAGCACGGTCGTTATCGCCATGATCAGTGGTCGGCTGAGGTAGTCTACAACATTATTGGTGCTTCCCTTCTTGTACTTGATGTTCAAATGAAACTGTTGTAGATATGTGGACCACTTCTGATGGCGATCGTTCTGTAACTTCCCTTGTGTCTGCATGAACTGCAGGGGTCGATGGTCTGTGTAGATGATCGTTTCCTTCCCCAAGATGTAATGCTTCCATTGTCGGCAAGCCTGTACAATGGAATACATCTCTTTGTCATAAGTAGGATATTTGTGGATAGTGTTGGACAGTGTCTCATTGTGATATGCCACTGGATGCCCTTGTTGAGTAAGGACTGCCCCAATAGCATAGTCAGAGGCATCTGTCTCGATCTCAAATGGTTGTTGCAAGTCTGGTAATATGAGCACTGGGGCACAGCATAGGTGATGTTTAAACTCTGCAAATGCCTTCTGTTGAGTTTCTGACCAAAAGAATTTTGCTTTCACTCCTCCCTTGGTGACTTGACTCAAGGGCCAAGTGATATGAGAGAATCCCAACACGAACCTGTGGTAGAAATTAGCAAGGCCTAGAAAGATGCGAAGCTCTGTTAGAGTAGTTGGGGCTGGCCAATCCTGAATGACTTGGATCTTGGTTGGATCCACATGTATCCTAGATTCATCAATAATGTATCCCAGATACTGAACCTGGGTCATGCCAAAAGTGCACTTGTCCAAATTGGCACACAACTTGTGCTGCCGCAATGTTTGGAGGACCTGTCGGATGTGGTGGAGGTGCTCTTCCCAAGTCTGGCTGAAGATCGGGATGTCATCCAAGTACACTACTACAAATGAGTTGGTGAATGGCCACAAGATGTCGTCCATTAGTCTCATGAAGGTTGCAGGAGCATTTGTCAGCCCGAAAGGCATGACCAACCATTCGAAAAGGCCCTCCTTGGCTTTGAAGGAAGTCTTCCACACATCGGTTGGTTCGATCGGTACCTGGTGATACCTAGACTTTAAGTCGACCTTGCTAAAATATTTCTTCCCTTGAAGCTGGTCCAGGAGGTCATCAATTCGTGGGATCGGATACCTATTCCGGACAGTGATCTTGTTCAGCACCCGATAGTCAATACAGAGTCTCCAAGTCCCATCCTTCTTCTGTACCAACACGATTGGGCTCCCACAGGGCGATGAACTTGGCCAGATGTGACCCTTCTGCAACAGCTCCTGAATTTGCCTCTTGATTTCATCATTATCCAGAATAGAACAACGATAGATCAGTCCATTGGGCAGCAGCGCACCTGGGGTCAGATCTATGGGGTGCTTGACCTGGCAGTGGAGAGGCACCCCGGTGGGTGAGGTGAATATGTCCTGGTACTCCTCCAAAACCTTGTGCATTTTTTGTTGTTGTGCGGAGGGGCCTTGTCTGGAGGTTGTGGCAACTATCTTCTTCTTTCCCTGAGGGCGGATCATCAAGAAAACAAACTTCCCGGTTTTGGAAATGAGCTTATTGCATTGTTTTGCAGTAACCAAAGAGATAACGGCAGGGGGTGGTACCTCTAGTATTCTGTACAAATTATTTCCCAACGTAATAATAACAGCGCGAGGCCAGGACTCATACACAACATGTCGCTTCCATAAGTATGGTTGACCTAATAATACATCATAAACATCAAGAGGAGCGATATCACATAATACCTCATCAGTGAAGGGCTTGATGCTGTAGGGAAGTCGGCACTGCTGGCTGACGCGAAGATCTCGTCCTTGGTGAAGCCACCCGATGGTGTATGACTGTAGGTGTGCTATGGTCGGCAAACCCAACCGCTTCACGAACTCTGTTGAAATCGGGTTCTGTTGGCTCCCATTATCGACAATGAACTGTAGCGAGGAACCCCTTACCCACATCTGGGAGTGGAAAAGATGCTCCTCCTCCTCTGAATCTTCTGGTTCTTCCTTTTGGATCTTGATGGTGGCAACACTGGCGTTGGGATCTGCATCGATAATCTTCTTCCCTCTATCATTCCCCTTCTTGGGTTATGATTCAGTGTCAGAGTATGCATCTGATTTAGAAGCCTTTATCTCGGCCACTAGTGACTGCTTAGCCCGACACTCACTTGTGTTGTGAGTGGGGCTCTTATGGAACTCGCACCACTTTCCCGCTTCCTTCTTCGGCTTTGCAGTGTTTCTCTTTGCTTGCGGCTTTGGAAAGTTTTCTTGAGTTGCCATGCCTTGGCTGTGTCCTTGGTTTTGTGGTTTGGTGGCACCTTTCCCTTGTTTCTCATTCACAGATCCAAAGTCTTGTTTTTTCTATTTGAATTTTTGCTCAATTTTGGCAGCATGCCGATATGCCGTACCAAGCAAGGAGATGTCGAGGAACTCCATTTCCTCTTGAATGTATCTATGTAGACAACTGCGGTACTTCTGCACCAAATGTTTCTCTGAATATTTGATACCCAACTTGATGCGCAAGGTATGGAATAGATTCGTCAGCTCATGCACATCTTGATCTCTTTGTTGCCACAACGTAGTCCATTGGATGTACTTGTCCTCATAGCTCCCCAACAGATAATATTGTCCCTTTATGGAATCTTAGAAAGAATTCCAAGTGGGTACGGCCGAGAACAGAGAAGGTTCCTCCTCATCCTTTCTCTCACAGTAGGTTTCCCATCGGTCCTTGACATGGGGGGCGGCTTTGAGTAGAGAAAAAGTAATCTTTTCCCGGTTAGAAAAGTCATGAACCGAGAAATATCCTTTTAATAGATTCAACCATTTATCTATGACATCTGCATCTACTCGACCATCAAATATGGGAATGTCAAAGTTTACTTGTACCTTAAAAGGGGTTGCACCTCCAGAGTGGTTGCTAGATGCAGATGCGCCGCAAGTGGGAAGTCATTGAAGGATCTGGGCGAAGTTATCCATCATCGCGTTCCTTTGTTTTTCAAGGGCCTCCTCGAACAACATTTTGATAGGTTCTTCTGCGCCCTCGTATTTATTTTCGTCCCCCATGGGTGGCGATCGGGATTTGCGAGGCTGATCTTGCAAAGGTTCAACCAGATCGAGCCCTAACTCTTTATACCTCGCCCTCGTTGGGGACATGCAAAGAAGGATCGAGAAAGAGCGGATTGCTCTGATACCACTGATCCAAATTTATGCAGGAATGCAACAGAATACACAAATAACCATAGAAACAAATATGCAGTGGAAATAACACTTCATTTCATTAATCAATAACTGGAACTTGTTTACATACAGAATGGAAATAAACTAGCTAGAGTGCTGGTAGCTTATCTCTGAGAAGAGATGTGGTAGCTACATGCCTCTAAACTCTATGTTACAATGAGGCTCGAAGGCCTATATATTATTGAGAAATAATGGAAACCCTACACATCCAAAAACCTAACCCTAGAAGGTGAAACGTCTTAATGTGGGCCCCGTTGGGTAACTTGGTACATCAATTTCCCGGGGTCGTAACTTTTGCATACTACCTCCGTTTGACGCGCATGATATATCGTTAGAAAGATCTGTTTAAGGACTACATCCATAAACAATAAATACTAAGTCCGAAACAGACTCATATTTGCTCGACCATTTGATGCCAAAAAAACGTCGTTTAGGGCCTCAAAACGGCTTCGAAAGTTTAGGACCCGAAAATTGCCAAAAATAGTAAATTGTGCTACAATTAAGGAAATTGGAAAACTGAAAGAAACAATGGTGGGGGTCCAAGAGGAATAGGTGGGTGGCCACCAATATCCTCCTGGATCAGTGCTGGCCAGATGGGCTTATGAGTGAGTGTATTGACTTTAAGGGCTGATGCAGAATGGACGCCCGGATGCCAATCTGGTTAGAGGAGATAAGACCATGGCTTTACCTGCATGAGACACATACCCACCCACATGAATTACCAAGTGCTTTAATTTTGGGTGATTCGAAGGGGGCTTACATATATTGATATATTTTGATTTCCATTCCAATACTCAATAGTTGATAGATATTTTAGATAGTTGCGTGAAAGCGATTATAGATTGGGACAGACATATTGAAAGGCAAAATAACATCTCAAAGGTGTGACATAGACCCTTCAGACATAATTGATCACATAGGACAATTATCTGGGTCACTGGGCGTCGACGAGCCAGTTGTCTTTTTGGGATAACGACTTTTACACGCTATGTATGCTTTTTGGACGACCGCGTGATTCGGGTATTCAGGACTGATGTGCTTATGTATTTATAGTAGCTTCCAATAGCTCTGGGTCACAGGAGATAGAGCAAAAAAAACCTGGTCCAACGAGTAGCAAGGTGAACATGTTGCTTAGCGTTGTTGGTGCTGTTGTGATCTTTAGCGTACCCACCCCACCAATTGAGCCTCTACTTACAACCTGGACTTTGACGTCAACTCACGTTGTCCCCTCGTCAGTTGGTTGTTCCCCTCACCTCCAATATATATATCTAAAAGACATATATTGTGATCTGTGTGAAACACGAGACAATGGGAGCTAGAGTACTGGGGATGGTGATCTAATGGTTGACCCTATGACATGATAGGACTGGTTCTTTTCAACTCCTAACGACCGGAACAAGGCTACAGAAGAGTTTATGGTTTTATTATGGAGACCGGAACAAGGCTACATAGTATGTGATGGGTTTCTAATGGGCACGGTTGGGGGGTTAGGATGGCCCCCATAATATGAATGGCCTTATGTCATCGGGTAAGGTAGGCTCAGGTGGGGACCAAGGTTGGTTCCGGTTGGGACCGAAAGAAAATAGATATTCTTAGTGGCTGGAACTGACTTAACTACTTTCTTTCATTCAAGGTGAGCATTTGTAAGCGTAAGGCATACTAGCTGTCACTTTCAAAAGCTTTCTTTATTGATTCACCTCATAGATATTGATATTGATCACGTACTTTCACCAATCCTTATTTGAAGGGATGACGTGTACTTTCATCAGCATCCTCCATAGTTTAGGGTAGGATACTAATAGAACTGATGATTACTTAAATGCAAGGTTACTAGGACTTGGGTCTCTATCTTGGGCAAGACATCAAATACACGTCTCCCTACCCATTAACCAACTTCTAGATGCTGGAGTGGATCCTAAAGAGATACCACTTCCTCATGAATTTATTTTGAATCGTGATATTTTGGCTCAACTTTATCCCAGTTTTGCTAAGGGATTGACCCCATTTTTCACCCTTAATTGGTCGTAATATTCAGACTTTTTGACTTTTCGTGGAGGATTAAATCTAGTAACAGGGGGTATGTGGCTGACTGATATTGCGCATCATCATTTGGCTATTGCAGTTCTTTTCCTGATAGTCGATCATATGTATAAGACCAATTGGATCATTGGCCATAACCTTAAGGACATTTTAGAAGCTCATAAAGGTCCATTTACGGGGGAGGGACATAAAGGTCTTTACGAGATCTTAACTACTTCATGGCATGATCAATTAGCTATTAACCTAGCTATTTTAGGATCTTTAACTACGCCAGGTTGTGCTGCAACAAACCCAAGTGGTGCAGGATCAATGGTTCAACTGCCTATACGTGCGGTCGTTGCTTACTCTGTAACTGATGCCGCTGGGTCTACTTCTCTTGGATCTGCTGCGGCTGGATATGCTAGTATAGCTTAAGCCCCTGTCTTTGCCCTTGTCTCTATGCATATTTATTTTGAACATATTCTAGACTCATTATAAATTACATCCAAATATCATCTTAAAGTAAAGATAAATCCACATTTAAAGCAATACTTGGGGATAATATACTTTTGTTTATCTTTAGATTTGATTGACACAAACTTTTGTTTATCTTTATATTTGATGGACACAAACTTTTGTTTGGTTTCTTATTAGGTTTATTATGAGATAGTGTATTTCCTTTATCTTTAGATTAAATTATTTTATTTTTGTTTGAAATTGATTAATTTAAACTTGTGATGGATATGTGCTTAGTTTTATATTTTTTTTAGGGTTTACTTCTGCCAAGTTACATGCAATCTCACTCACTTGAATTGTAAAAAAGGCATGCAACAACAATTAACTTTTTATACTCTTTTTTTATTGCCACCAAATCGATATTTTTATCTTCTTTTTTTATTGCCACCAAATTAATATAATCAATTCTGATGGTTTGTTTAAACAAGAGCCACGTGGTGGCAATGTCCCCGACATTGCCACATGCTTTTGCTAGAAGAAAAAAATCCTAAAGGCACACTCTAAGAGCATTTGTTATCCATGATAGTAATCAACAACATATTATTAAATAGAAATAAACATTGTCTTATCATTAGAATAGAGACATTGTAAAGATTGTGTTATTAAAAACATAATTCAATTTCATTAAAAACGTTATGTATTTCAAACTTTTGTGCTAATATATATAACAAACTAAGAACCATCTGAATGGATACAAGGTTAAATATCAGACTAATTTAACTCTACGAATAATTTCTGTGTTGTTGCACCTTGACTATGGTCATTTGTATTATTTGGGATTTTGGCTTGATGGTCGTTAGTTTGATGGATTCAATGGATAGACTTAAATTCTCAAGTATAAGAACATAAATTTAGTCTTGTGCACTCGATACAAGAACCTCATACAAGGTTAAATATCATACTAAGTTAGATTGTTAATATGAACTTTTAATGTCTAGGATAATTTTATCTAACTTTTAAACTATTAAATAGGTTTCCTACTTAAATCAATTCCAAATAATTTTATGGGTCTGCACCGTTTCAAATTTAGGTAGTTGGGAATTCTTAACCATAATGTAAAAATGGCTCTCTATGTAGTTAGTAATTTTTTTCTTTTATTCAAAGTGCATTTCATATAAATAAATAAAATAAAACAAATATGAAAAATAAAAATTTCTACCATTTTAAATATATCAAATAAAATAATACATTAAATAGTGAAAGAAATATTTCCCCAATTATATAGTTGAAAATAAACCACTCAACTTTGTTAAAATATCCAATCCTATAAATAATTTATAGTTTAATATACATACAAAATAATATGAAAAATAACATTACTAACATCCCTACTCACTTGAAAGATAGAAACTAATAGAATACATAGAGATACAATATATATTAAATCATGGTTGAGATAATATACAATGTATATAGTGTTACATCACTATGTAAAAAATAATTAAACAAACAACACTTATAATTAAATTATGCACTTTTCCTCAAGGATATGGATTCAACTTTGAAACATATCCTTGATTTTATGATTATGAATAGTATCGAAGGAAATGTATCATAATTAAAATTGAATCAATATATACATATGTCCATAAAATAATTGAAATACACAATAGTTTTAACTTGAATTTATTTAGCTTTTGTATTATGGAAGAAGTATGTGTAACTAATTGTAAACAATTAGTTAGTGGTGGGGATTTAATTGTTTTGATGGAAGTCTAGGTTGGTGTATTTAACAAGATTTGTTGAGTCATTTTGTATATTTGTTTGGATTAAAAAAATAATAATTACAAAAAATTGTAATAATTGTTTGAAATAAATGGATTTAAACATATAAGTCTTCTATTTAAATAATGTTTGATATAAAGTTTAAACTAATTAAGGATCAACTTTCTTAGATTTTAAGGTGTGCTCCAGGGTTTCTTCTGAATCTTTACAAAGATGCATCGAAGAGGCCCTACGATCCCTCGCTTCCTCAAATTTTCAGTAGCAAGAGTTTTGTGATGGGCTAGAATCCAAAAGAATACATTGACCTTTGGCAAGCCATCATTACACCAAATCTTACTCCACTTTGTATCTTTTTTATCCTATTCTTGTCCTTGTAAACAAGGGACTATCCTTTCTTCACCGAGTAAGAATCTGTCTTTCCCCAACCGAGGTTGTCTTTAATGTGTCTGTGAATTGGGGCTTGCCCATGTAGAAGGGAAAGAAAAAAATTGTAGTATGTTTGAAGGTGCACTGGAATTTCAAGGTTCTTCCACCCATCCTATCTACCACTATTTTCCCAGGAAGAAATATCATAGAGGGTGTTGATGTTGTTGCAATCAAACCATTCCTTAAGATCATTTAGTTCCTGGCGGAAATTAGCTGGGGATTTCGAACCAAGTCTATCATGCCAAATCTTGATTCGTTTTCCATTCCCTACTATCCAATGAATGATGTATTGAATGATGTAAGTTGCCTTTTTGTAGAGGTCCCAAATAGGAGACCCAACTCTGTTCGTATCTATATCCTCACCACATTTTCTTCTAGTACCTGTCATGTATTTTTTCTAAAGGGTCGTCTTCCACCAAGCATTTTCACCAGAGATTACTCTCCATAAAATTTTTGCGATGAGGGCTAAATTCATGATTAGAGGATCTCTTACTCCCACTCTACCACAATGCTTTGGGTTGCACACCATGCCCCAGTTTATCAAATGGATTTTTTTTTTGGTATTGGTAGCCTTGCCTCCTTACAAGAGAAATTTTTGGATTTCTCTGTTTCTTTCTTGTATAATTTGTTTAGGTGCTAAGGATATTGAGCAGACATAAATAGGAAAGGCAAAAAGGACAGCTTTTATAAGGACTAATTTTCATACTGGGTTGAGCCATCTAGTTCCCCAAGAATTGATTTTTTTTCTTTATCAATCACACTATGCCAGTCTGCCATCTTTCCCCCCCCCTTGAATATGGGAATGCCCAAATAGCTGAAGGAGTTCCAAATTGTTAGTCCCTCGAATCCAAGGATTCTTGATATCCTTGCCATGGTTCTAGGGAGTCAATTCCATCCATAAAATTTTGATTTAGAAGCATTAACCTTACCATCAGAGGATTTGAGGAAGATGGAGAGAACTCTTTTGACTCCTCAAAATGGTGTCATCGGCAAATTGTGCATGGTTTGCAGATATGACTCCTCTTGGAATTTTCAGGCCTTTAAGATCCCCATTGTCTTGTTGTTGTTGAAGCTTTCCGCTCATGGAGTCAACGAATAGAAGGTAAAGATAGGGATTCTAATAGAGTTGTAACAATATTATGTGTTTGAATGTTGTAGTTACTATGTGGATTTGAATATAATTAGTGGTTGAGCAAAATTTGAGAACATCTAAAGCATTGGCATGTTTATTGTTTTTTTATTAATTACTATATATCCATTTTAAAAGTGGATCTATAAGGGTCTAGAGGGATCAAATTTCTCAAGGTGCAAACTCTTTTTTAGAGTGTACATGTGGAGAAGGTGTTTTAATTTATCTAATTTTGTAGTTATATATATATGGGGTTGTAAAAATTTTAAATTTAATTTGAGAAAATCATTAACTTCAAGTGCCTTCATTGTAATGATTTCACCACTAAAGTTTTATTACTTTGCAACACATTTTGCTAGGACAAGCTATGTTCATGAAAGGCTTTTATTTTACCAACAAGTTGTGAGTTTATGCCACTTCTAATGACATCAATATCACACTCACTCACCTTTGAAAATCTCTCCTATAATCTATTGTAGAATGTAACTTATGACTATTTTTTTTTGCTACTGAATTGTGAGTTTATACCACTTCTCTTGAAAACATTACATATCCCTCTCACAACAAAACGCCCAACTCAATTTGTGTGAATTTAAAAGGAGCAAGCTCTTACACCAGGAGAGAACTGTTGTGACCATAAACACATTAAAGTATCGTAAGGAATAAGAAAAAGTGTAAAGGTGTGAATCTCTTCATGCCTATTGCATTTATAGTTAAAATTACGGGGTCTCAAGAAGCCGATAATGTATTCGGTAATGGTGCTACCGGACGGAGGAGGAGAAGGCATTTAAATCAACCTAGGCCTGATGGTGATATGCCATAAGGTTTATTTCTGATTGAATAACTTGTTTGGAATTGTGCAAGTTGTATCCTATGGTGTACCAAAGGGTTGCAGGCCAGTTTAAGTCTTTCATCAATTGTACAAAACAATCCATTTGTTTTATGTATTTGCACTTGTGATTTTTGCAATAAAATGTTATTTTGCTATTTTTGTGGTTGAAATATTTCAAACAAAGTGGATGTTCTTGTACATAAAATTCAGTTGGTTATTGTATGAGTTTTAACATCTTATGTATGTATTTAAGTACATTTTTTCTTTTGTTGAGATCTGGAATTTTTGGCCGTATGGTAGCCGATTTATACAGTTACTGAAATTTTAGAGATTTAAACTACAACTCTGTATTAGATAGAGATTGTTTATAACTTGGGTGCTGCGGACATTTTTTCATTGGTTTTTAGTTATAGCCTCCTCCAATTCACATACATTATAAATAGTAGATTTGTAACTGTGCAGTGTGAAGTAAATGGGTAGATGACTAAATACCCCATAATGTTGTAGATAATTAGAAAGATAAATGGATAATCTATAATATTATAATATCATTAGATAATTATGGATGTAATCTAGTAACATTATGGGGTGTATAATGTAATCTAGTAACATTATGGGGTATATAATGTAATCTAATAACATTTAATCTACCTTAATTCATCTAGATTACTAGATGACTAATTATCCATATTTTCCGACAAATGAATCTAGGGAGAGCTCCCCATGCTATAGTAAAGTCTGGTTTTTGGATGAGAGAACCCTGATAGTAATGTTTCCAGCTTGAAAAGAGATCATTCCAATTCATTGGCATTATAATATACCCCATAGAATCCCTAGGTTGGGTAGGGATTTTGCTAGGGTAGTGTTTCCCTTGGTTTTCACACATTTTCTCTTCTAAAAAAAATAGTTCTAGGGTTAGTTTAGGATTAGTTTTAGGGTAAATTTAGGTTTGCAATTTTATGTTGAAAACCCTAAAAATAAAAAAAATTAAAAATTTTGCATTTTTTGGCCTCCCTAAACTTTAGGCCTCCTTCCCTAAAAATTCAGATTAACCCCTAGATCCCTAAAACCCCTAAGGAAGAATTATAGGGAACCCTAAAAATACAAAAATTCCAAAAATCTCAAAATTTTCCCATTAAGTAATCTCGAAACATGCATCTTGATAAGTTTCCTTCACTGTGGGATTGTACGGCTATCACAAGGGATTCACCTCATTGAGAAATATCTTATCAGCTTATCAAGTTCATTCATAAAGGGGGTTTTTAATTGTGAAAAATAAGGTCAATATATTGTAGGTATTGGGGGGTTGGGAATAGGGTTTGGGGGGTTTATAGGTATTTGGGGGTTATAAAAATGGGTTTCTAGTAAAAATAAGGAATATATTGTAAAAAAATGGGTTTTTTAATTGGAAATATGTATTGGGAGGGGGGCAACAAAAGCATTTTGTAAGTAATTATTAATATCTAGTGAAATTGAAGGTATTTTTTACTATCCCATGAACAAAGGCTCTATTCCATATTTTCACTAAGTGAAGACCCGGTGGCAACTATACATTTACATCTATTTTGGTCATTGACACACCTGTAACACTTCTGTTTATGTTCAAATGAAACTCACATTGCTAGACTTGAGAGTTGAAAGAGTAAAGCCAACATAATTGAGCTCCCTGCAATTTTTAACAAAAAGATCACACTTCATCTGCATTTGCAATTTTTAACAAAAAGATCACACTTCATTTGCATTGAAAACTATAACTTTGAACAATTATCTGACATTTTTCCTGTAGAGAGTAGCTTTTTGTGGAGATCCTGGTTATTTTGTGAATTATTTATGCAATTGCTAAAGATTTAATGTTTGTTCAGAAAATAGCTCTGGGGACGAAGAAGGAGACCGAGGGGGAAACAAAGATGGAGATGCATTTGGTGCTTTCCATGGAGATGGAAATGCATTTGGCGATCCCAATGTTTCTAAACTTTCACACATTTGTCTGCCCTCAACACATCCAAAGATCCCAATGTTTCCAAACTTGGCAACAATTCTAACTGAGAGAAACTAATAGCAATCAATCGTTGAATCTTTGTACACTGTGAAACCCCCTCATGCTCTTCAATTTCACACACTCATATGCACATAATTCGTTCAAAGATAGGTCCAATGCATTCATACTTGCCAGCTCTTCCAAATCAGAGCAAAGCACTCATTAAGATGTACGAGATGAAGTTTTGTTGTCTGTGCCAACCCTCGAATGCTCTTCAGTTGCATACATTCACTAGTGCTCAACTCCTCCAAAGATAGATAAAGAGAGAGATTTCAAGGAAAACATTCGAGCAATCTCCACTGACTCTTCTTTAGAAAATCTGGATCTATGGCTCAATTAGCAATAACCTAGATACAAATTTCATATATAAATTCTACGTTATCAAAAGCAATAGCTTTAGTCATAGTGCCAAGCATAAAAAAACAAATTATGGATCTTAAATTGTAAAAACAACAAAAACATGTAGCTATTAAAGGATGTGTGTAGTTTAGGTTAGATACTAAAATTTGTAATAATCGCAAATTGCAAAAATACTAGAACAAAGTAAAGAATTGTCCTCAGTCACCAATGTTGTATCCATTTATGAACAAATATCAATTTGACCAGCTTACCAGCACTTCAACTCCCTCTCTAAGTTTCAACCTGTTTTCCTGTTCTGTTGTCTCCTACAGGAAGGGAAATGTGAAGACACCCAAATCATTATGGACTGACACCTTGGGAATGAACTTGTATTTGAACCGTGGTCATTTGAAGGGAGCCTCACTACAGAAAACTATGATGATTGTTCCATTTGAAAAGAAAAAAACGATA
>LPNX010413592.1:13688-41658 GCA_001517045.1 Pseudotsuga menziesii
CAGGGTCCATTTTGCGCATTAATTCTTCTCATTATTTTCTTTTGAAGTATGCTGCAGAACAAGGGACAAACAGTAGAGCTGAGTTTTATGCCCTTTGAATTTTGATGAAGGTAGAAAATGAAAAATAACGTAAACATTTGCAGGTCTATAGAGATTCCAAGCTTTTGATGGACATAGCAGATGCAGATTTGAGAATATTCTATTACAGCTTCAATAATAAATCTGATGCTGGATATTAAACAATATTTTGATGAGAATTCCTTCGTCAATAATAAATATATAAAGAGAATTCAATACAAGAGTTGAACATCTCTAAAGAGGCTATGCCAATGCAACAGGGGTCCCTAACTATTCAGGAATTCTGAGAGGGGGCTTAGATTTCCATTATGGGTTTGTCTCTTCATTAGTTATTTCTAGTGTAGAATTCTGACAGTGGAATCTTAGTAGCTTCTTGATTTTTGGTTTTTGTAATAGAAGTGGATATGAAAGAATCTTTTTATGAGAAGAAAGGCCCTTTCAAAGGACCCTAGGAGAATGTGCATAATTGCACATAGCACAGATGAAGTGATTTTCAGAGCTGCATTTTTTGTACAAGGACCGAAATACATTCTACAAGGACCAAATTTTTATGGCCTTTGAATTCTGATGAAGGTAGCAAAGGAAAAAGAACGTAAACATTTGCAGGTCTATAGAGATTCCAAGCTTCTGATGGAGTGGGCACATAGCAGATGCAGATTTGAGAGTATTCTATTATAGCTTCGATAATGAATCCGTTGCTGGAGATTAAACAATATTTTGATGAGAATTCTTTCGTCAATAATAAATATATAAAGAGAATTCAATACAAGAGTTGAACATCTCTAAAGAGGCTATGCCAATGTAGGAGGGGTCCCTAACTATTCAGGAATTCTGAGAGGGGGCTTAGATTTCTAGTATGGATCTGTTACATTATTAGTGATTTCCAGTGTACAATTCTGACAATGGAATCTGAGTAGCTTCTTGATTTTGGTTTTTGTAATAGAAGTGGATATGAAAGAATCTTTTTATGAGAAGAAAGGATGTTTCAAAGGACCCTAGGAGAATGTGCATAATTGCACATAGGACAGATGAAGTGATTTTCAGAGCTCCATTTTTTGTACACGGACCAAAATACATTCTACAAGGCCTTTCCAGGGATATTGATTTATATTTTGATTTCACTTGAAATATAGAATATAAAGATTTAATTCTTGGGAAAAAAAGATTTGAGAAAGATTTTTTGTTAATCAACACTAAATTTATTATCAATTTATTAATCATTTTGTATTAAATATTATATTCAACCAAATCGGATGGAAAAATGGGACAACATTACAATCTCTTCAATGTTGCGTAGTAGAATGCACCTAGCTTCTCTCAGTAAAACAATTTAGGGCAAACTCAGGATGGGACTGAGTTTCATGCATTCCTAATAGTCCAGAGATTTGGAAATGTGAGGGTATGTCTCCAAATTATATCAGCAGCACCAACATACAGAGGACGGATGAACATCCCCACTGCCATCTTCATTATTACCTAAATAAAAACAGACCCTTAGAAGCTACTAGCCTCAATTTAACCAAACCATCCCAATAATCAAGCTAAAAACCTAATCTAACTCAAGCCTCTAACCCAACCAATTAACAAGATCAAAACAAGAAGTCTTCACACATAAACAAACAAAAAGAAGAGAAGCTTGAAAAAATATTTCAACAAAAAAGGATAGAATTTGAGCAAGAGGAAAATGAGATCTATCATCTAGAGGGATCCTAATTTGGCCTCTAAATCAATGCAAGTCATCATGCAGAATAGGTGGCAGAGTTCCACCTAGATCCTAATATTGTAGAGTGGTTCAGAAAAAACACATTATATATATTAGAATGTGAGTGTAATCCTGTAGCCTTTCTATATTACGTTGTGCTCAGTCAATCCAAGACAATCAATTCCAGGGAGGATAGGTAAATCCCATGGCCAACAAAAGACCGTTGGGTAGTAGAGAATGGAAGGGGATATAGTGCATCTTGCTGAAGACACCAGTTTGGTCTTTTGATATAGTATCCACATCCATATGTAAAAGGTTTCAAGTTCTAACTAAAAAGACATTGACAAATAAGTTAATGCAGGGAAAAATACCCAATGTATAGGATTCTCATAAGTCGCTATGAATGCAGAAATTATCCACATGCAAGATATTCATTCTTCGCTCTAATCCTTGACAATTATCATCATTAATTTTCCAAAAGTAAAAAAACCACAATAAGCAAAACTAAATTGAGCTATTTTTTTACCATACTGGAAAATAACAGATATCAAGCTCACCTCACCAACAAAACTATATTTTGCACAGTCAATAGCATGACGTGATTCTCTACCAATACTTTCCTTCGTCCTTGACAGTGTCTCTATCATTCCTTCAAAAGTGTCCCTGGGAATTGCTGCTTATGTATCCCCACTAAGTGGCCCTCCAACTGATTTTCGCTCTGAGCTTATTTTACCTTCTTCACTTGATTCCAGATCCATCGTATTTGTAAGACCCCACTTGTAATATCCCAAATCCCGATATTTTCTAATTCTATGCAAGTTTACTGAAACAGCCGGGCATGCAAAAATTCCCTATTTTATAGCTAAAATTAGGGTTAGGGTTTGTAGGATAGAATGTAACACTTACCACTGATAAGTTGGCCGGAATGCTCCTGAGAGAATATGCATGCATAAAGAGCTGAATTGGAGATGACCTGGTTACTTCTGCCTCTGGTGATGCCCCAACAACACGAACCCAAAATCAGCTAAGGGTGACGTTTATAGTGAAGGAGGTGTCTGATGAAGCTGAGAATTTGTAGGATTGATAGTCTTCCCGTGTGGGAGAGAATGCCTGACACATGTGGAAGTTCTTAGGTCTCTAGGAAGGATAGTGAATTGATCTGTAGGTTTAGCTACTCACGCCCCCTGATCCCGAAATTGCTAATAACTGCTTAGGATGAGCAAGACCGGATCTGATAATCACCGGGTACTAGAGTATGATACCGATGAGGAGAATGGTGCCTGGGTTTCGAAGGTAAATTGAGATCTGAAGACCCAGCGAATGATTTGGGCTTTCCAGCTGAAAACCCCTTACGGTTACACATGTGCCCCTTCAAACAATCTATGATGGATACTGGATAACTGTGAATAAATTGAAGAACGGATGGTGAACCTGGATGGCTTACCCTAGATGAGACTAGGGCAGATATCTTACTACTGAAACCCCGTTAGTTGAAGACACCGTCTCCAACCCCAACTGTTGTGGCCGCACGTTGTGCTACTACTCGAGCTCCAAAATCAGTAATCATCAAAAGTAAAGTCTCCATTCACTTTATCTTCCTTTTATAACTTTCAACTGTGAAAACCCTAACTTTTGACCTAATTAGGTCACTTTAAGTTCTAATTTGCAGTTGACTTCCATGCATGAGCATGGAGACTTAAATTGGTGCATGCATCATTAAATAATGCTTAGATGTCATGCATGTCGGTGGCCTTTGGCCCCAGTGGCCCTCTTTGAACTAATGGTGATATCATATTGATGCCCTAGATTTTCTGTAGATGGCATCATTCTTCAGTTGATTCCCTAACTGTCAGTAACTGCTGGAACCCACAGGAATCACATAGGTTAGCGGTTTTGATCCTCAATGCCTAATTAGATGAGGACATTACAGTCCTCCTCGCTTGAGATTGCTTGTCCTCAAGCAACTGCAAACTGGGATGCTGCAATACCTGTTCACCTTCCCATGTGGCATCCTCTAGCGGTAGTAATTTCCATTGAACCAAGTATTCCCTAATTACCCGATTCCTGAGTTTCCTTTCTCTAGTCTGTATGATCCGTTCAGGAATCAGTATTAGTAGTCCTTCATCATCTAAAGGAGGTAATTCTTTTGATGGAGTAATTTGTTGCCCAATGGTCTTTTTTAGGTTGGATACATGGAATACATTGTGAATTTTACTTTCTTGTGGTAGTTCTAGTTCATATGCCACCTCTCCCACCTTCCTGATTATTCTATAGGGTCCATAGAAGCGAGGTTTTAACTTTTCCGCTCCTTTCTTCTTAAGTAAAGACTGTCTGTAAGGTTGGAGCCTTGAGTATACCAAATCTCCTACCTCAAAGCTTCGCTCAACCCTGTGTCTGTCTGCATACAAATTTTGTTGATTCTGGGCTATCTGTAAGTTTTCCTTCAATATTTTAAGAATATCTTGACTGTCCTATATACAATCTTTTTCCTTAGGAGCCCTACTATCCCGAATGCTAAATCTGCATAGTCCAAGGCCTCGTAGCCATATAATGCCTTAAAAGGTGTCATCCTAATAGACATGTGATAGGTAGTATTGTAGCAGTACTCCCCTAAGTGTAGCCATTTAATCCAGGTTCGCTGCTGCCCTGTTACGTAGTTCCTCAGATATCCTTCAATCCACTTGCTGACAATTTCAGTTTGTCCATCACTCTGGGCATGATAACTCGTGTTGGTAGTCAGTTCGGTCCCCACTAATCTAAATAGTTCCTGCCAGAAGGCACCGGTGAATCTACTATCCCGATCACTGACAATGGTCTTAGATAACCCGTGTAACTTGAAGACCTCCCTGAAGAATAACTCAGCTACTTGAGCTGCAAAGTAATCAGATGATATAGAAAAGAAATGTTCAAACTTGGTCAGTCTATCAACTATGGCATATAAACAATCCCGACCTTGGACCTTGGGCAATCCTGTAATGAAGTCCATGGGGACACTTTCCCACTTTTGTTCTGGAATTAGTAGTAGCTGAAGCAACCCTGTTGGATGGATGTTCTCAATCTTGTTTTTCTGACATATGCTACATTCCCGTACATGCTGCATAACTTCCCCTTTGAGGCCCTTCCATGAGAACCTCTCTCGAATCTGTCTGTAGGTCTTCAAGAAACCATGATGTCTTGATAATGGAGAGTCATGTGTTGCCTGTATGATATTTTTCCTCAAAGTTGATTCTGGGACGAGGTATATCATGTTCTTGTAATAGATGATGTCATCAACAATCCTGTACCTGTCATCCTAAATTTGTCCATCCAATAACTCGCAAGCGAATTTATTTTTGGAGTATTCTACTAAGAGAAGTACCCTCCAATCTATGGATATACTCATGAGAGATAGTGAGGTGGGTCACCTGGATAATGCACCAGCTACTACATTATTCCTACCTTTTACATACTTGATCTCGAAATCGTAGGCTTGTACTTTGCTGACCCATTTTTGTTGGCACTCATTCAGTTCCTTCTGCTCCAAGAAATACTTGAGGTTGTTATGATGTTTTGATTTTGAACTTACTGCCCATTAGGTATTGTCTGAACTTTGTGAGAGCATGCAAGATGGCTAGCGTTTCTTTGTCATATATGGAGTAGTGGCACTCGTAGTTCTTCAATTTACGGCTCTCAAATGCAATAGGGTGATGATTTTACATAAATACTGCTCCTAGCCCTTCCCCTGAGGCATCACATTCTACTACAAATGGTTGTGATAATTCTGGTAATGCTAAAACTGGACAAGAACTCATAATGAATTTCATCTCCTCGAAAGTTTTCTGTGCTAGTTCTGTCCAGGTGAATGCTCCCTTCTTTGTGAGATCTGTGAGGGGTGCTGAAAATTGGGAGAATCCCTTAACATACCTTCAGTAATAAGTGCAAAGACCCAAGAAGCCTCTCAATTCTGTGACTATTTTTGGCGTGGGCCAATCTCTGATAGCTCGGATTTTCTCCATGTCAACCTGTACTCCTTTTTCACTGATTATGTGCCCTAGATACAACATTTCCTTCATGCCAAATTCACACTTGGACATTTTCACGTAAAGCGACTGTCCTTCTAGAATGCTCAGTACTTCATCCGGGTGTTTCAGATGCTCCTCCCAGGAGTGGTGATGACTGCCTGTGTCCCCTCCTCTAGCTCAATAATGTGTTCAAATCCTTGGTCTGGTGGTCTACCTGATGGAAGGTCTCGAAATACCTTTTCGTGCTTCTGTAACAAGGCCGGAATGTCACTTGGCTGTTGCGTACTGGTTTCTGGGGGTTTCCTAAATGTGACAACACATTATGTAGCCCATTCTATATCATACTGTCTGAGTACTACCTCCATTCTTTGTGATGAGATCGGTTTTGGGGGATAAGTGTTCATGCCCCTCAGAACTAACTGTTTGCCCTCTGGCCCCTGGAATTCCATTTCCATTGCCCAGTAGTCTGTAGTATATTTCCCTATTGAATAAAGCCACTGAACACCCAATATTACATGAGTATCTGATACATCTACTACATAAAATGAATATGTCATCTGATAGTCACCTAATGTGACATTCAATTTGGAAATCCAATAGTTGCACTCCATACTGGAGTTCCCGGCTACTGCTACAGTGAACCCTTCGAACTTCTCGGTCTGAATACCTCTCTTGGCTACCCAAGCAGAGTCTATGAAATTGTGGGTTGCTCCCCCATCAATCAATACTCCCACTCTGTGACCCTGTACTACTCCTCTGACCCTGACAGTATGGAATCTTGGTACTCCAGATAATGTAGCAATGACTCCCTCTGGTGTATCACCCTGGAGTGATTCTTCCTCAGCTACGTAGTTCTTATGTGGCTTCCTACTCATAGTCCTCCTCATCACTGTCCGAATACACTTCGATGTAGTGAGCCTTTGCCTTCCCTGCACACCTATGTCCTGCCACCCATGGTTCCTGACAAGTGAAACATAGTTTCTTCCGCCTTAAGTCTTTTCTAGTGTCCTCGTCTAACCATGTTTTCTTGGGAACATCTTGCTAGAAAGGTTTATTGTCCTTGTCCCTAACAGGAAATTTGGTTTTGAGAAGGAACCTATTCTTAGGATTGAATCCTGTAGATCTCTGGCTCTGCTAATGGCATCTTGTAGAGTTCCAATTCTTTAATTTATAATATCATACAAAATTTCTATAACTGAATGATATCATACAAAATTGCCATAATGGATGGGTGGAAATCTTTGGCCATAACGAATGGATCAACTGCAAAGTTTTTGGCTCCAACAATGACTTGACGATCCATTAAACTCTTGGATTATGGTCGTTCAGTGTTGTTTCTATTAATTAGACTAGAGTTTTGTTGGAAAGAGGGTTCAAGCTAAACTAGCTTACCTATCTATGCAAAACAATAATACATCAAAAATAAGTACAAAAGAGAACAAGAGAAAAGAGAACACCTGATATATGTGGTTCACCAAATTGGGCTATGTCCATGGGAAGGTAGTCTTCTAATATCTCCAGAATATCTCCTCAAGCTTACAAGAGAGCAATGCCAAAAACCCCAATACAATATAGAAAGATCAAGTTTGTTGTTATGATGTGACTCCCTTGACCCTATTATATACCAAGAGATGAGGAGGAATTAATCTCACATATTACATGTGGGATAATATAATTATCCTAAATAACATATGTTTATATAATTATGGATATCAAGAGTATACTTTACCATAATGAATATGGGATATAATGTATTACTCTTTTACATAAGATTGTGGATATCTTCCGACATAATACAAAGACATTATTACCTTCCAAGGAATATAAAATATTCCAACACTCCCCCTTAATAATGGTTGGGAGAAAATCCCACCAACAAAGGAAGGAAGTAATCGTTACTGTTTCCCCTTGATGACAACTTTCCTCTTCTCAAGTAAAGAACGAAGATACATATACTTCGTTGTTGTTAAGGATTTGGTGAAGATATCGGCTGCATGCTGCTTGGTAGGACAATACTTAAGAGAAAGAATACCATATGTGATGAGACCTCGGATGTAATCAACATCAAGATCCCACTAACAAAGGAATATAAAATATTCCAACACTCCCCCTTAATAATGGTTGGGAGAAAATCCCACTAACAAAGGAAGGAAGGAGTCATCACTGCTGCCCCTTGATGACAACTTCCCTCATCCCAAGTTAAGAACGAAGATACATATACTTCGCTGGTGTTAAGGATTTGGTGAAGATATCGGATGCATGCTTCTTGGTAGGACAATACTCAAGAGAAATAATACCGTCTGTGACGAGACCTCGGATGTAATGAGCATCCAGATCAAGATGCTTTGTCTTGGAGTGATATATCGGATTTTAAGCAAGTTGAATTGCACCATGATTGTCACATTTAAACACAGTGGATGATTTCAAAACCAAACCAAGATCAATGAGAACATATCGTAACCAAACTGCTTCTTTAGTTTCTTCTTTGGTTGCTCTATACTCTGCTTCACATGACGATAAAGAAAGAGTCTTCACCTTTTTGCTGGACCAAGAAATCGGACCTGAACCAAGTTGAAATATATAACCAACAATTGACCATCGATCATAACTGTCACCTGTCCAGTCAGAATCTTTATAACCAACAAGTAAAGTTGTAGCACTGCTCGAATAAAAAACACCATAATACAATGTTCCCTGTAAATATCTCAGAATTCACTTGGCTGCCTTTCAAGGACTCCACAGAAATTTTTAGGGGTGAAATTTCGCCAATTGTCTATTTTTGGGGATTTTTAAAAATCTCTATTTGGTCATTTTTAGTGTTTAATATCGTCTATATTTACACAAAATATGTTTTTTTATCATGGTATTTGCCAAAACTTACAATTTTCAGCAATAAATTATATGTTTCATATTTAATATTCGCCTACCTATCTATATATGTTTTTTCATTCCAAAATAATCGTCTAGAATACTATATTTAAGTATTTATAATCCTTAAAAATACCCTAAATGGATCTCCTTAACCTCTATCATATAGATAAAGGTATGGAAGAATAACATCCCAAAATACATGTGGAAGAAATGATTTTCCACCTCCTTATATATTGAATGATATAAGGAGAATATTACTCCATGATGCATTTGGGATAACTTACGTTATATAAGATTGGAGTTATTTATGCCTTCCTTTGCTAGATAAGACATATTATAACATCAAACTAGACATCATTACACATGTAATATTAAAATTACACATTCCAATACTTGACCCCTTACTGATGACTAGGGAGAAGAACACATATATGGAGGAAGATCGCTTTACATTAGCATCTTCCCTTGACGAGAATTTCTTGCATTCCCAAAAAACTTCGCAGATACACAAACTTCAATTCTATCATGGCTTTGGTGAAGATATGAACTGCTTAATTTTCTATGGGACAATACTCCAAACAAATAATACAATTTTCAACAAGATCTCGAATGCAATTAGTACCTGATGCAAGAGCATCGGGACAAAGTTCTCTGATTGTTGAATAAGAAGTCAATGTTATTCTTGCATTTCCATGTAATCAATTCTAGAAGGATAGGGTTAGTTGTTAGGATTTATTTTGATTGTAATAACTGGCAAATTGCCAATGTTGTCCTCAAATATTGCAAGAGATTGCTCGAGGATAAGTTAGTTGTAGATTTGTTTTCTTAGGGGTTCAGATCTTGTTGTTCGGATCTAAGAGGTTGATCAAGGTTTATTTAAGTGTAATTGATCTAGTGTATAAGTATGCATAGGGGAATGATAATAGGAAGAGTGTAAGTGTGTTGGTTAATTGAATGAAGAACAAAGTTTAAAAATCTCTGCATGTGTGTTCGTATAATCGATGTCTTATTTCAATAACTAGAAACATGATTTTAAGTTCTATGTGTGTGTAATTCTATGGTCTGGTTAAACGTTGAATAATTCCCAAAAGTGTAGATGCATTTCCGCATAACGAATTGATCATTCCATGGATTAATTCGGCTGTTACAGGTCTAAGTCAAGAATCTGTGAAATTCAGCAGATTAACGGTTGTGGTTAATTTCCGCAAGATAAAAGTGAAGATCCACAAAGTTAAGGTGAGACCTGTATATGATCTCACACTCTGCCCTCCATGCAGCAGTGGTGTCAATCTCATCCAATGAAATGGCCTTCGCATCAACTTTTCTCTGATACTGCTTCACCCACAACCTGAGATTGTAGTGGACATAGACCAAATCATTAAGGTGCTGAGTATCCAACCTGGAGGAGGATCATAAATATTAAATATTAAAGTGGCATAAATCTATAAATTAGAATTTAATAATTAATAATTTTATATTATATAATGAGTTTGAAAATTTGAAATTCTCTAACCTGTTGCGCTTTTTGGAGTGTACTTTTTCAAATACACTCCAGTTGCGCTCGCAACCAGAAGAGCTACATGTCTGCCTGAGCACTCGAATGGAAAGCCTCTGTAGAATATGTACACAACCACCATAGTTCTCGCACCAAGTATCTACAATGAAATTATGAATAAAATAAACATGAGAAACAAAAAATAAAATTTAAAACAAAGAATTAGAAAGAGAAAATGAAATTTTAAATTTAAACTTTAAAGTTGAAAGTTTGAAACTAGGTGAATCTTACTTGGCATCAGGTTGGTCCTATCATTTATTGCTATATCAAACCCAAATAATCATGTAGCTCTCTTATACATTTCCAACTCTTGGGAAAGTTGTGTACGCTCAGCTGCATCAGGTACCATCCTTTGGACACTCTCATAGAATCCAGAGATAACCTCTCCTTCAAATCTAAAGCCATAGGAGTAAGCATACGAAGGGTTGAGGTATAGCCCTGCAGCATGAATGGGGCGATGGAGTGTGTGGTTCCATCGCGCATCAATCACCTCCCATATCGTATGTTGTCTCTCCTGCCCCTGATCTCCCTTGTCCTCATATTAAGCACGGATGGATTCTTTGGCCCTATCCATGGCCTCATATAGGTAGCCCATTGCGGGCTTCTCTCCATCAACCAAGCGGAGAACCCTTACCAAAGGTTCGGTGATGGTGCACACCTCCTTCACCGCACCCCAAAAACTCTCATCATATGCAACTAGCCTAAATGTGGCTTGCCCCTCTGGTCTAGTGCTAAATAATAAAGCATGCCACTCTGGTGAAAAGAACATCGCCTACAAGTCCCACATAGAATTCAAGAGTGATTGAAGAGAAATAAAGCTAGTGGCAAAGCGTGTGATGGCAGGACGCACCAACTCTTTGTCACCTGTGAGCTTTCTCATTAAGCTAAGCACTGCTGCATGGTTATATATGAATTTTGTGATGCTCCGTGCTGAATCAATAATATCCTTGATCCAATCAATCTTGCCTAAATCCTCTAAGATCAAATCAAGGCAATGGGCGGCACAAGGAGTCCAGAATAGTGTAGGATACCTGGCCATGAGAATCCTACCAACAGCCACATAGTTCGCAGCGTTGTCTGTTATCACTTGGACAACATGTTGCACCCCAATCTCTTGGATGAACTCATCCAACAAGCCACATAGTAAAACCGCATCTTTAACATGTGCAGATGCATCCACAGATCTCATGAACATAGTCCCCCTGGGGCAATGAACCAAGAAGTTGAGAAGTGTCCTACCCCTCATATCGGTCCAACCATCCGAAATCACACTGCATCCTGTTAAGTCCCGTGATCTTTGAAGCTCCTCCAATCTGCGAGTGCAATCAGCCTTTTCATCCTGAAGGATGGGCCCTCTCAACTCCTCATAACTAGGGGGCTTAAACCCCGCTCCAACTATAGCAGCCGCCTCAAACATGGACACATAAAATGGGTTCTTTGCAAAGTTAAATGGAATAGCACTCCATAACAAGCATCGACCAATAAGTTTGTGTGCGTCTGCTTTTTCCTTTACTTTCACCATAGACCTTATAGAAGGTTGTCCACCGGGGTTGCATCTTGAAGATACCATGAAAGGCGATGTGGACTGTTGTGTGGAGTGGGTATCGGTATCTGGGCTTGTCCCACTATCCCCTACTCCTGCTGCGGACCCGGATCTTGAAGCAAGTTGATTCCTCACAGCCTCCCTGTATTGTTTCCTTATCCCAGTGCCCTCAATCGCTTGTGTGGCCTTAGCAATGTTTTCCAGAGTTGTTTCTTTGCAAGGACCCACATAATGCCCTGCTATTTGTGCAAGGTGGTATTTCAGCCTACTTATCCCTCCTGTCATTCTTTTCCCACATAGATTGCAAGTGAGAATTTGTCGATTGACTGGGTCAATAGGTGAGCCCCACTCCCAAAATGGATCCAAAGCCTTTGGCATCTTGTATATGGAGTTATTATGGACAAAATGAAGCTTGAATCTTGATACTTTGAACTTGAAGTTTGAACCTAAGGCAAGAAAAAAAAACGTTTTTTAGCATATGTGATTAATGAAAATGTAAAATTTTAAAACACAAGAAGAATTCCAAGAAATATTGAGCATTCAACCATTAATTTGATGAGGAAAAATACATAGACATTTTTATGAGGATTTATAAGGAATCTAGGGCAAGATAAAAAATGCTAAAACGTTTTTTGGCATGCAAGCAACAAAAAAAATACATAACAGTTGAAAAAAAATGCTTAAAACCCTATAAAAATCGCTTTTGAAGATAGATAATTACATGGCAAAGTAAATAAAAAACAATCCCTCTTGGAAAAGTGAGAAATGATGGGAAAATTTTTTACTTACCTTCAGCTGTGATAATTGTGGAAAAAAACCCCAAATGGCAAGATCCAATCTTCAATTTGATGCTTGATGGCGAAGAAAATGTTGCCTAAATTCGTTGTTGGTCTCTTGAAACTCTCTTCACTAGCCCTCTGAGACCCTTTGCTCACCTCCTAGTGGACTGTTTGAGTCAAAATGAGAAAAAAAAATGAAAAAAAACCAACTTAAAGGCGTCTTTTTCCAGCTCTGTCCGCGCAGCCAATTTTTTCCATCGACTCGCGATTTCTCGGAAAAAATCGGGGGCGATTTTTTCGGCGATTTTCTGGGTAAATCTCGGCATGGTGAAAAAACCGTGATTTATCGGACATCGGCCGATTTATCGCCGATGTTGGTAACACTGACACTAACCTCTTCAAATCGTATGGCTCTGGCTTTCTTTAGATATATGCTAACCACTTCAAATCCTATGATGTAATCAAGATAATGTAGATGTATGCTAGGAAATTCACATTTAGACTCTAAAACATATAATCATGCATCCAATTGACCTCAACTTGGCATTTAAAAAGAAGAATATTATGCCACCTAGGAAGACACTCAGTTTGCTTGATTATGATTATGCCACTCTACATCACACAAAGTAACAACAAATAAATGTGTTTTGGAGCTCTGTGGATTTGTTGAATCTGTAGATTTAATATCTATTTAACTTTTAAATAGATATTGTAATAAATTCAAAATTATTAAACACTAAAGTCAAAGACATTAAGATACTAAATAGTAAAATAAGATTGCTTAAGAATAGATAAGAGTAAAAGAGACTCAATCAAGGAGTTTTTGAGTTTTGTGAGAGATATCCAGGAGTTTCTGAGTTTCGTGAGGGACGCCAGGAAGTCCCCTCCAAGTTTTCCATGAAGATACGAGGTTCGCAATAGGGGGAGACATTTATGCCTACCTTTCTCTGAGATTCACCCAAAGATAAACACAAAAACATTTCTCCCACCGTTCCTCTGTCTCGGGGATGCAGGAAACACGTGAAACACGTTCGCAAACCTTGGGGACATGTCCCTATGGAGCACTGCTAATATCTCAAGCGATTAGTCATAACTCACTAATACTCTGAAAGAAACCAACTAAATTAGTAAAAAAATTAAAGTTCCCAAAGAATTTATGTAAAGGTCAAGCATGATTAGTTACTTGGATGCAGGATTTTATTAGAATAGTCTTAGAAAATCCAACAGGATCCATCCACTGCATGGATTTCCTGCCACATGAATCAAAGAATTAAAAGCTGACAACATATGAGCTAGTAGCATGAACATTAAAAGACGAAAGAAACCCAATTAGAAGAATTATATGTACCTGTAGGACCTGGACATTGATTGCATGGATTAAGATATTATATTGTCAAAACGGGGTTTTCATGATTGTAACACAATTGCCAAAACATCATAGCGGCTATTATGTAAAATATTTTTTTTCATCATTTCTAGCATTTAGATTGAAGTCAACAAAAACATACATGCACACCTTCCAATCATGCACTCATCCAGCAAACACTAAGATGTCAATCTTGATCCAATTTATTATAAGGTGGTCAAATTGTAGATTTACTGCATTGAACATTATGAAATTGGACCCAATGTTTCAGAAAGGGTATTCACGAAAGTAATGGCAATGAATAAATCACCCCATGAAAATACAAAAAGCTAATATGAGTTCCATGTGACTTTATCAAATGTATCATAAATTAGAGATTTAATATTTTGGAACATAATTTGCAGTGAAACTATGCCTTCTCTGATTCAGGACAGCGAGAAGATTTTACATCTCGAGAATCAACGATAGAAGAATACCATGGAGTGCTTTTTATTTTCTATAAAATAATAAGCTAAGTTATTGGGCATTTGGCTAGTGCCATGCCAGCAAGTGCCCAGTTTGAATCCCCTTGGGTGAGGATCAGCACTAGTCTATGCCTACAGGCTTACTATGTATTCCATCCTTAAAAGTGGGAAAACATCTTGGGTTCCCTGCGAGGATTTCCTTGGAGAAAAAAATGCACAAATTACCCTAAATGTTTCAAATGATACAGCTATATCATAACCAACATAGATCCATCTTAACTTCAGATCTATTAGGCATCGAGAGGGATCCAAAAACTAAAATGCAAATCTCTCTTTGGTTAAAAGATCTGAAGTTAAGATGGATCTACATTGGTGTGCTTACACACACACACGTCATATGCCTTCTAATAAAAAATGCTTTAAATTCCTCTTCTTTCAATATGTGATATGTCAGAAGCTCTTATTAATGATCTTCATTAATTTGGAATATTATTTTTGAAAGAGGTAGCAATTCCTAACGGATATAATGCATTGTCTCAAGAATGGAAATCACCAGAAGCATTGAACCTTCAGAGAAAAATGTAGAGGACATAATTAAATGGTCTAAAAATAAAGAAACAAGTAAGTATATAACCAAACTGGGATACTCATCAAGGGTGGAGGAATTGCAGTCAAAAGAAATAGTTTGGTGATGTAAAATTGTTGGGAATTTGGAAAGTCCTCCCAAATCAAGACTTTTTCTTTGGCTTGCATGGGACAATGGACAAAAAGGAATTTGAATGGTCCTGGGCCCCTGGCAGGTGCATCTTATGTAAATGCAGTGAGGAAACAATGGATCATGTATTCATCTATTGTCCTTTATCTAAGGCTGTCTGGAATGAATTATTACAACTATTTCTGGAACAAACAAATGGGATCACTCAAATTTGGTTGATTGTTTTTTTAATGGCTATCTGATAAATCTGAAAAAGATTTCAAGGTTTCTCCTTGCTTTGTGGCTTTCAAAAAATAGTATGATTTTTCAAGGAACGGAACTAAATACAACGCATAAAATCCGGGTCTCTTTTAAAGACAGTTGAAAGCCTTTAAGAGAAAAATCTCAGAGAATTCTAGAGAAACCAAATCTAGCATTGATCATTAAAAATATTGGGGTTTCTACAATAAAGTTTGTCAAGGACATCCACGAATGTGCATGGAAGGGCCCATTTTGCGCATTAATTCTTCTCATTATTTTCTTTTGAAGTATGCTGCAGAACAAGGGACAAACAGTAGAGCTGAGTTTTATGGCCTTTGAATTCTGATGAAGGTAGCAAAGGAAAAATAACGTAAACATTTGCAGGTCTATAGAGATTCCAAGCTTTTGATGGACATAGCAGATGCAGATTTGAGAATATTATATTACAGCTTCAATAATGAATCTGGTGCTGGATATTAAACAATATTTTGATGAGAATTCCTTCGTCAATAATAAATATATAAAGAGTATTCAATACAAGAGTTGAACATCTCTAAAGAGGCTATGCCAATGCAACAGGGGTCCCTAACTATTCAGGAATTCTGAGAGGGGGCTTAGATTTCCATTATGGGTTTGTCTCTTTATTAGTTATTTCTAGTGTAGAATTCTGACAGTGGAATCTTAGTAGCTTCTTGATTTTTGGTTTTTGTAATAGAAGTGGATATGAAAGAATATTTTTATGAGAAGAAAGGCCCTTTCAAAGGACCCTAGGAGAATGTGCATAATTGCACATAGGACAGATGAAGTGATTTTCAGAGCTGCATTTTTTGTACAAGGACCGAAATACATTCTACAAGGACCAAATTTTTATGGCCTTTGAATTCTGATGAAGGTAGCAAAGGAAAAAGAACGTAAACATTTGCAGGTCTATAGAGATTCCAAGCTTCTGATGGAGTGGGCACATAGCAGATGCAGATTTGAGAGTATTCTATTATAGCTTCAATAATGAATCCGTTGCTGGAGATTAAACAATATTTTGATGAGAATTCCTTCGTCAATAATAAATATATAAAGAGAATTCAATACAAGAGTTGAACATCTCTAAAGAGGCTATGCCAATGCAGGAGGGGTCCCTAACTATTCAGGAATTCTGAGAGGGGGCTCAGATTTCTAGTATGGATTTGTTACTTTATTAGTGATTTCCAGTGTAGAATTCTGACAGTGGAATCTAAGTAGCTTCTTGATTTTGGTTTTTGTAATAGAAGTGGATATGAAAGAATCTTTTTATGAGAAGAAAGGATGTTTCAAAGGACCCTAGGAGAATGTGCATAATTGCACATAGGACAGATGAAGTGATTTTCAGAGCTCCATTTTTTGTACAAGGACCAAAATACATTCTACAAGGCCTTTCCAGGGATATTGATGTATATTTTGATTTCACTCGAAATATCGAATATAAAGATTTAATTCTTGGGAAAAAAATATGTGAGAAATATTTTTTGTTAATCAACACTAAATTTATTATCAATTTATTAATCATTTTGTATTAAATATTATATTCAACCAAATCGGATGGAAAAATGGGACAACATTACAATCTCTTCAATGTTGCGTAGTAGAATGCACCTAGCTTCTCTCAGTAAAACAATTTAGGGCAAACTCAAGATGGGACTGAGTTTCCTGCATTCCTAATAGTCCAGAGATTTGGAAATGTGAGGGTATGTCTCCAAATTATATCAGCAGCACCAACATACAGAGGACGGATGAACATCCCCACTGCCATCTTCATTATTACCTAAATAAAAACAGACCCTTAGAAGCTACTAGCCCCAATTTAACCAAACCATCCCAATAATCAAGCTAAAAACCTAATCTAACTCAAGCCTCTAACCCAACCAATTAACAAGATCAAAACAAAAAGTCTTCACACATAAACAAACAAAAAGAAGAGAAGCTTGAAAAAATATTTCAACAAAAAAGGATAGAATTTGAGCAAGAGGAAAATGAGATCTATAATATAGAGGGATCCTAATTTGGCCTCTAAATTAATGCAAGTCATCATGCAGAATAGGTGGCATAGTTCCACCTAGATCCTAATATTGTAGAGTGGTTCAGAAAAAACACATTATATATATTAGAATGTGAGTGTAATCCTGTAGCCTTTCTATATTTCGTTGTGCTGAGTCAATCCAAGACAATCAATTCCAGGGAGGATAGGTAAATCCCATGGCCAACAAAAGACCATTGGGTAGTAGAGAATGGAAGGGGATATAGTGCATCTTGCTGAAGACACCAGTTTGGTCTTTTGATATAGTATCCACATCCATATGTAAAGGTTTCAAGTTCAAACTAAAAAGACATTGACAAATAAGTTAATGCAAGGGAAAATACCCAATTTATAGGATTCTCATAAGTCACTCTGAATGAAGAAATGATCCACATGCAAGATATTCATTCTTCGCTCTAATCCTTGACAATTATCATCATTAATTTTCCAAAAGTAAAAAAACCACAATAACCAAAACTAAATTGAGCTGTTTTTTTACCATACTGGAAAATAACAAATATCAAGCTTACCTCACCAAAAAAACTATATTTTGCACAGTCAATAGCATGACGCGATTCTCTACCAATACTTTCCTTCGTCCTTGACAGTGTCTCTATCATTCCTTTAAAAGTGTCCCTGGGAATTGTTGCTTCTGTATCCCCACTAAGTGGCCCTCCAACTGATTTTCGCTCTGAGCTTATTTTACCTTCTTCACTTGATTCCAGATCCATCGTATTTGTAAGACCCCACTTGTAATATCCCAAATCCCGATATTTTCTAATTCTATGCAAGTTTACTGAAACAGCCGGGCATGCAAACTGCCATGCAAAAATTCCCTATTTTATAGCTAAAATTAGGGTTAGGGTTTGTAGGATAGAATGTAACACTTACCACTGATAAGTTGGCCAGAATGCTCCTGAGAGAATATGCATGCATCAAGAGATGAATTGGAGATGACCTGGTTACTTCTGCCTCTGGTGATGCCCCAACAACACGAACCCAAAATCAGCTAAGGGTGACGTTTTTAGTGAAGGAGGTGTCTGATGAAGCTGAGAATTTGTAGGATTGATAGTCTTCCCGTGTGGGAGAGAATTCCTGACACATGTGGAAGTTCTGAGGTCTCTAGGAAAGATAGTGAATTGATCTGGAGGTTTAGCTGCTCACGCCCCCCGATCCCGAAATTGCTGATAACTGCTTAGGATGAGCAAGACCGGATCTGATAATCACCGGGTACTAGAGTATGATACCAATGAGGAGAATGGTGCCTGGGTTTCGAAGGTAAATTGAGATCTGAAGACCCAGCGAATGATTTGGGATTTCCAGCTGAAAACCCCTTACGGCTACACACGCGCCCCTGCAAACAATCTATGATGGATACTGGATAAATGTGAATAAATTGAAGAATGGATGGTGAACCTGGATGGCTTACCCTGGATGAGACTAGGGCAGATATCTTACTACTGAAACCCCATTAGTTGGAGACATCGTCTCCAACCCCAACTATTGTGGCCGCACGTTGTGCTACTACTCGAGCTCCAAAATCAATAATCATCAAAAGTAAAGTCTCCATTCACTTTATCTTCCTTTTATAACTTTCAACTGCGAAAACCCTAACTTTTGACCTAATTAGGTCACTTTAATTTCTAATTTGCAGTTGACTTGCATGCATGAACATGGAGACTTAAATTGGTGCATGCATCATTAAATAATGCTTAGATTTCATGCATGTCGGTGGCCTTTGGCCCCAATGGCCCTCTTTGAACTAATGGTGATATCATATTGATGCCCTAGATTTTCTGTAGATGGCATCAGTCTTCAGTTGATTCCCTAACTGTCAGTAACTGCTTGAACCCACAGGAATCACATAGGTTAGTGGTTTTGATCCTCAATGCCTAATTAGATGAGGACATTACAGTCCTCCTCGTTTGAGATTGCTTGTCCTCAAGCAACTGCAAACTGGGATGCTGCAATACCTGTTCACCTTCCCATGTGGCATCCTCTAGCGGTAGTACTTTCCATTGAACCAAGTATTCCCTAATTACTCGGTTCCTGAGTTTCCTTTCTCTAGTCTGTATGATCCGTTCAGGAATCAGTATTAGCAGTCCTTCATCATCTAAAGGAGGTAATTCTTTTGATGGAGTAATTTGTTGCCCAATGGTATTTTTTAGGTTGGATACATGGAATACATTGTGAATTTTACTTTCCTGTGGTAGTTCTAGTTCATATGCCACCTCTCCCACCTTCCTGATTATTCTGTAGGGTCCATAGAAGCGAGGTTTTAAATTTTCCACTCCTTTCTTCTTAAGTAAAGACTGTCTGTAAGGTTGGAGCCTTGAGTATACCAAATCTCCTACCTCAAAGCTTCACTCAACCCTCTGTCTGTCTGCATACAACTTTTGTTAATTCTGGGCTATCTGTAAGTTTTCCTTCAAGATTTTAAGAATATCTTGACTTTCCTGTATACAATCCTTTTCCTTAGGAGCCCTACTATCTCTGAATGCTAAATATACGTAGTCCAAGGCCTCGTAGCCATATAATGCCTTACAAGGTGTCATCCTAATAGACATGTGATAGGTAGTATTGTAGCAGTACTCCCCTAAGTGTAGCCATTTAATACAGGTTCGCTGCTGCCCTGTTACGTAGTTCCTCACATATCCTTCAATCCACTTGTTGACAATTTTAGTTTGTCCATCGCTCTGGGGATGATAACTCGTGCTGGTAGTCAGTTCGGTCCCCACTAATCTAAATAGTTCCTGCCAGAAGGCACCGGTGAATCTACTATCCCGATCACTGACAATGGTCTTAGGTGACCCGTGTAACTTGAAGACCTCCCTGAAGAATAACTCAGCTACTTGAGCTGCAAAGTAATCAGATGATATAGAAAATAAATGTTCAAACTTGGTCAGTCTATCAACTATGGCATATAAACAATCCCGACCTTGGACCTTGGGAAATCCTGTAATGAAGTCCATGGAGACACTTTCCCACTTTTGTTCTGGAATTGGTAGTGGCTGAAGCAACCCTGTTGGATGGATGTTCTCAATCTTGTTTTGCTGACATATGCTACATTCCCGTACATGCTGCATAACTTCCCCTTTGAGGCCCTTCCATGAGAACCTCTCTCGAATCTGTCTGTAGGTCTTCAAGAAACCATGATGTCCTGATAATGGAGAGTCATGTGTTTCCTGTATGATATTTTTCCTCAAAGTTGATTCTGGGACGAGGTATATCATTTTCTTGTAATAGATGATGTCATCAACAATCCTGTACATGTCATCCTAAATTTGTCCATCCAATAATTCGCAAGCGATTTTATTTTTGGAGTATTCTACTAAGAGAAGTGCCCTCCAATCTATGGATATACTCATGAGAGATAGTGAGGTGGGTCGCCTGGATAATGCACCAGCTACTACATTATTTCTACCTTTTACATACTTGATCTGGAAATCGTAGGCTTGTACTTTGCTGACCCATTTCTGCTGGCACTCATTCAGTTCCTTCTGCTCCAAGAAATACTTGAGGTTGTTATGATGTTTTGATTTTGAACTTACTGCCCATTAGGTATTGTCTGAACTTTGTGAGAGCATGCAAGATGGCTAGCGTTTCTTTGTCATATATGGAGTAGTGGCGCTCGTAGTTCTTCACTTTACGGCTCTCAAATGCAATAGGGTGATGATTTTACATAAATACTGCTCCTAGCCCTTCCCCTGAGGCATCACATTCTACTACAAATGGTTGTGAGAATTCTGGTAATGCTAAAACTGGACAAGAACTCATAATGACTTTCATCTCCTCGAAAGTTTCCTGTGCTAGTTCTGTCCAGGTGAATGCTCCCTTCTTTGTGAGATCTGTGAGGGGTGCTGAAAATTGGGAGAATCCCTTAACATACCTTCGGTAATAAGTGCACAGACCCAAGAATCCTCTCAATTCTGTGACTGTTTTTGGCGTGGGCCAATCTCTGATAGCTCGGATTTTCTCCATGTCAACCTGTACTCCTTTTTCACTGATTATGTGCCCTTGATACAACATTTCCTTCATGCCAAATTCACACTTGGACATTTTCATGTAAAGCGACTGTCCTTCTAGAATGCTCAGTACTTCGTCCAGGTGTTTCAGATGCTCCTCCCAGGAGTGGTGATGACTGCCTGTGTCCCCTCCTCTAGCTCAATAATGTGTTCAAAGCCTTGGTTTGGCGGTCTACCTGATGGAAGGTCTCGACATACCTTTTCGTGCTTCTGTAACAAGGCTGGAATGTCACTTGGGTGTTGTGTATTGGTTTCTGGGGGTTTCCTAAAGGTGACAACACATTATGTAGCCCATTCTATATCATACTGTCTGAGTACTGCCTCCATTCTTTGTGACGAGACCGGTTTTGGGGGATAAGTGTTCATGCCCCTCAAAAGTAACTGTTTGCCCTCTGGCCCCAGGAATTCCATTTCCATTGCCCAGTAGTCTGTAGTATATTTCCCTATTGAATAAAGCCACTGAACACCCAATATTACATGAGTATCTGATACATCTACTACATAAAATGAATCTGTCATCTGATAGTCACCTAATGTGACATTCAATTTGGAAATCCAATAGTTGCACTCCATACTGGAGTTCCCGGCTACTGTTATAGTGAACCCTTCTAACTTCTCGGTCTGAATACCTCTCTTGGCTACCCAAGCAGAGTCTATGAAATTGTGGGTTGCTCCCCCATCAATCAATACTCCCACTCTGTGACCCTGTACTACTCCTCTGACCCTGACAGTATGGAATTTTGGTACTCCAGATAATGTAGCAATGACTCCCTCTGGTGTATCACCCTGGAGTGATTCTTCCTCAGCTACGTAGTTCTTATGTGGCTTCCTGCTCATAGTCCTCCTCATCATTGTCCAAATACACTTCAATGTAGTGAGCCTTTGCCTTCCCTGCACACCTGTGTCCTGGCACCCATGGTTCCTGACAAGTGAAACATAGCTTCTTCCGCCTTAAGTCTTTTCTAGTGTCCTCGTCTAACCATGTTTTCTTGGGAACATCTTGCTGGAAAGGTTTCTTGTCCTTGTCCCTAACAGGAAAGTTGGTTTTGAGAAGGAACCTATTCTTAGGATTGAATCCTGTAGATCTCTGGCTCTGGTAATGGCATCCTGTAGAGTTCCAATTCTTGAATTGATAATATCATACAAAATGTCTATAACTAAATGATATCATACAAAATTGCCATAATGGATGGGTGGAAATCTTTGGCCATAACGAATGGATCAACTGCAAAGTTTTTGGCTCCAACAATGACTTAACGATCCATTAAACTCTTGGATTATGGTCGTTCAGTGTTGTTTCTATTAATTAGACTAGAGTTTTGTTGGAAAGAGGGTTCAAGCTAAACTAGCTTACCTATCTATGCAAAACAATAATACATCAAAAATAAGTACAAAAGAGAACAAGAGAAAAGAGAACACCTGATATATGTGGTTCACCAAATTGGGCTATGTCCATGGGAAGGTAGTCTTCTAATATCTCCAGAATATCTCCTCAAGCTTACAAGAGAGCAATGCCAAAAACCCCAATACAATATAGAAAGATCAAGTTTGTTGTTATGATGTGACTCCCTTGACCCTATTATATACCAAGAGATGAGGAGGAATTAATCTCACATATTACATGTGGGATAATATAATTATCCTAAATAACATATGTTTATATAATTATGGATATCAAGAGTATACTTTACCATAATGAATATGGGATATACTGTATTACTCTTTTACATAAGATTGTGGATATCTTCCGACATAATACAAAGACATTATTACCTTCCAAGGAATAATAAATATTTCAACACTCCCCCTTAATAATGGTTGGGAGAAAATCCCACCAACAAAGGAAGGAAGTAGTCGTTACTGTTTCCCCTTGATGACAACTTTCCTCATCTCAAGTAAAGAACGAAGATACATATACTTCGTTGTTGTTAAGGATTTGGTGAAGATATCGGCTGCATGCTTCTTGGTAGGACAATACTTAAGAGAAAGAATACCATATGTGATGAGCCCTCGGATGTAATGAGCATCAAGATACCACTAACAAAGCAATATAAAATATTCCAACACTCCCCCTTAATAATGGTTGGGAGAAAATCCCACTAACAAAGGAAGGAAGGAGTCATCACTGCTGCCCCTTGATGACAACTTCCCTCATCCCAAGTTAAGAACGATGATACATATACTTCGCTGGTGTTAAGGATTTGGTGAAGATATCGGATGCATGCTTCTTGGTAGGACAATACTCAAGAGAAATAATATCGTCTGCGACGAGACCTCGGATGTAATGAGCATCCAGATCAAGATGATTTGTCTTGGAGTGATATATCGGATTGTAAGCAAGTTGAATTGCACCATGATTGTCACATTTAAACATAGTGGATGATTTCAAAACCAAACCAAGATCAATGAGAACATATCGTAACCAAACTGCTTCTTTAGCTGCTTCTTTGGTTGCTCTATACTCTGCTTCACATGACAATAAAGAAAGAGTCTTCACCTTTTTTCTGGACCAAGAAATCGGACCTGAACCAAGTTGAAATATATAACCAGCAATTGACCGTCGATTATAACGTTCACCTGTCCAGTCAGAATATTTATAACCAACAAGTAAAGTTGTAGCACTGCTCGAATAAAAAACACCATAATACAATGTTCCCTGTAAATATCTCAGAATTCACTTGGCTACCTTTCAAGGACTCCACAGAAATTTTTAGGGGTGAAATTTCGCCAATTGTCTATTTTTGGGGATTTTTAAAAATCGCTATTTGGTCATTTTTAGTGTTTAATATCGTCTATATTTACACCAAATATGTTTTTTTATCATGGTATTTGCCAAAAATTACAATTTTCAGCAATAAATTATATGTTTCATATTTAATATTCCCCTACCTATCTATATATGTTTTTTCATTCCAAAATAATCGTCTAGAATACTATATTTAAGTATTTATAATCCTTAAAAATACCCTAAAGGGATCTCCTTCACCTCTATTATATAGATAAAGGTATGGAAGAATAACATCCCAAAATACATGTGGAAGAAATGATTTTCCACCTCCTTATATATTGAATGATATAAGGAGAATATTACTCCATGATGCATTTGGGATAACTTACGTTATATAAGATTGGAGTTATTTATGCCTTCCTTTGCTAGATAAGACATATTATAACATCAAACTAGACATCATTACACATGTAATATTAAAATTACACATTCCAATACTTGACCCCCTTACTGATGACTAGGGAGAAGAACACATATATGGAGGAAGATCGCTTTACATTAGCATCTTCCCTTGACGAGAATTTCTTGCATTCCCAAAAAACTTCGCAGATACACAAACTTCAATTCTATCATGGCTTTGGTGAAGATATGAACTGCTTAATTTTCTATGGGACAATACTCCAAACAAATAATACAATTTTCAACAAGATCTCGAATGCAATTAGTACCTGATGCAAGAGCATCGAGACAAAGTTCTCTGATTGTTGAATAAGAAGTCAATGTTATTCTTGCATTTCCATGTAATCAATTCTAGAAGGATAGGCTTAGTTGTTAGGATTTATTTTGATTGTAATAACTGGCAAATTGCCAATGTTGTCCTCAAATATTGCAAGAGATTGCTTGAGGATAAGTTAGTTGTAGATTTGTTTTCTTAGGGGTTCAGATCTTGTTGTTCGGATCTAAGAGGTTGATGAAGGTCTATTTAAGTGTAATTGATCCAGTGTATAAGTATTCATAGGGGAATGATAATAGGAAGAGTGTAAGTGTGTTGGTTAATTGAATGAAGAACAAAGTTTAAAAATCTCTACATGTGTGTTCGTATATTCGATGTCTTATTTCAATAACTAGAAACATGATTTTAAGTTCTATGTGTATGTAATTCTATGGTCTGGTTAAACGTTGAATAATTCCCAAAAGTGTAGATGCATTTCCACATAACGAATTGATCATTCCATGGATTAATTCGGCTGTTACAGGTCTAAGTCAAGAATCTGTGAAATTCAGTAGATTAACGGTTGTGGTTAATTTCCGCAAGAGAAAAGTCAAGATCCACAAAGTTAAGGTGAGACCTGCATATGATCTCAGATCAATGGTTAGAAAGGAGCCCACAAAAGATTGACGACTCAGAAGAGTTGCGGAAAAGGAAGTGCGGAAGGAAAACTGCGGAATCCAACCTTTGGAGAAGTGGGAAGGATAATTCGCAATATGAGTGCGGAAAGGACTGTTGAGGCCGCATAATTGCAGAAGTCCATTTTTTGAATTTGGGAATTGCATACCCGCATTCCGCAACCCACAATTGCGAAAAGGGCCTTGCGGAAAGGATTCTGCGGAGATATCAATTGTGGAAATTGATTTGTGGAAACACAAGCTTGCAGAAAGTTGATTGCAGGAGAAGAATTGTGGAATCTTGCTTTCTGACGGATATTTTGATTAGCGTTTCAACCTGAAGAAGAAGACTTTAGGTCTGTTAGCTTTCATTTTCCATCGGTACCCAAGTCAATGTGTTCAGTCTTGGAGTGATACATTAAATTGTATGCAAGTTGAATTGTGCTTTGATTAATATCACATCTTAATTTTGTAGGATACTTCTGATCTATTCCAAGCTCTGTAAGAATATGTTGGATCCACAATGCTTCTTTTGTTGCTTCCATAGATTCCTTGTACTTTGCTTGATAAGGAGAAAGTAAAAGAGTTCCAACTTCTTATTGGACCATGAATTTGAACCTAAACAAAGCTAAAAGATGTACCCTACAATAGTACTTCTATCTGAAGCCCCCCCTACCCAATTAGAATCGGTATAACCAAGAAGTGAAACTATATCCCCACTAGAATAGAACACACCATAATTGTAAATTTTTCTTACGTATATCAATGCACTAAAAAAATCGACCTCAACTCAGTCTTAAGTCTCTCTAAATCGCATGCAAGTACTAAACCTTGATTCTCAATCCTAGAGAACGTATATTAGCACATACAATTATTTATTACATGAAAAATACCTTATACTATGAAACGAGAACTTGACACAGTTCATGTTTTTCTCTCTCCTAATTTTAGTAGCTATTTTTACTTCCAATTCAAAAAGGGTTAATACCAGTATCACACATTTTAATTTTGAGACAATTTTTTGGGCCTTTGAATTATCTTTGTTGTAAAATATTTTAATTTCTATTTTCAAGTGTGTGTTTTAGAAATTTAACAAAATAACATACATTTAGAAGCAAGTTATAATGAAAAACATATACATTTTGCAAATTTTTCTTTAAAATAAGACATTTTTATGGACAAAATAAGACATTTTATATTGACAAAATTGTAAAAAAATCCAGAAAATAATGACATTTAAAACCATTTTCAATGGATTTTCAGAGATTTTTTGTATAAAAATGATATTATTTCATATTATTTTCCAAAAAGTGGCGATTCACATAAATTCAAGAAAAATTATACCATATATTTGTAAATAACATATTAAAAACATTATATATAGAAATTTTATTTATAAAATAAACTCTGAAAGCTAAAACATTAGTAATATATCTTATAAAAAACTTGTCCAATTTAACATTTTCTACAAGACATGAAACTAATCAACAATATCATGTAGGCCAAATTCTTCATCGAAATTGGAATTTTCTGGAGCTTGTCTTTCTTCAGGGACATCAATGTCCTCTTCCATTGGGTCTTATATGTTTGCAAGATGCCCAAAGTCCTCGTTTCCAAACATCCCTTTTGATGGGGGTTGAGACTCTTTTGACATATTCGCCACAAGTGTTTCACTAAACTGTCATTTCTTCAAACCAACTTCTTGCAATTCATCTGGAAGAACTTGAATAACATTAATTCTTTACTTGATGTAATTGAATTGTAGTGGATCGTTATCAATGGATATGCAATTTCTTCCTTTCTTGAAGGAGCATCCTATTGTTGTACCCAATCACCAAAAACAAAACAAAAAAAGTTAGGTTAAATAGCATAAATAAGCATACTTAAAAAAAAAAATTAAGCATAAGAAAAACAATAAAACTTGAAATATGCTTTCATATGTAATATCAAAAAATTTACCTGAAGCCGAGAACAAATCTAAGACCCAATATCCTTCTCTTGAAAATGTATCTATGAGATAATTAATCAACGCTTATGGCTTTTGATAGATGTTTACAACCACTCCTTTCAAATCCCTTTCTTCATATGTTAATTTTTTAACCACGACATTATAAGTCGACATCTAACTATATTTTCCTTCACTCTTTTCATTGATGAAAATAGATTCATAAGTCTCATCTTTTGTCCAATTTGCAAGATGTATGTTTTCAATATCACTTAGAAATGGATCACTGTTGGAGCTACAAATATTAGGTTTTTTCTTGTAACAAAAATAAAAAAGAATCTAATTAACTTATCAATAAATAAATAAATCCTTGTCCTGTATGCACCCTAACAAAGCCCCGTGCCTGATGACTTCATAGCCAAGTTCATCAAAGTCTGCTGGAAAATAGTGAAGAATGATGTGCATAAACTTGTTCTAAAATCCCAATCGTGCAACAAAATTGGGGGCAGCACCAACTCCGCCTTC
>LPNX010413592.1:55382-72403 GCA_001517045.1 Pseudotsuga menziesii
CACCATTGGTATAGATTCACATGCAATTGTGGGCTTTGTTGCAACTATTTTCTATTGTCTCATTGTCTCATTGCAAGTTGTGGGCCTTCTTTCTTTTTGCAAGAACAATTTTTGCAGGCGGGAAAGGGGTATTCACTCTCCTATGTAGTGGTCACACGCACTTCCAAAATCTCAATGCATGTAGGAATGAGGTTCTTTGGGATAGGGGATGGGATTATCTACAAGTAAGCCTCCTCTTATTTGTTTTGCAAAGTTGAGGGCCAACACTTCCTTTTTGTTTCGTTTTCATTGATTGTTACATGCTAACAAATAATCCCAATAACATTATACAACAATAGCCAACATATTTATTAAAATCCATAAATAAATAAATAAAATCCCTCTTGCTCATGATGATGAGCATTGACATTTGACCCACAATGGTGTAGTGCCCACTTAATAGATCCTTGATAAGAGAGGCCAACCATTTCTATGTGACAAAGACCTACCTGACCACTATGGATATAGAGGGACCTAACTCTCTCTTAGGACATGATCGATGATACCTTATACAAGCTAGAAAAGATATAACATGACATTGAAGGAGTAGAGGTGCTATAGAGGACACCCAATCTCTTCATATCTAGACAAAAGATGCCTAAATAGGTAAGAGAACCCAACGTAGCATCTTTCCCACTCGTTAGATTGTATTAATGCCTTGTTTTATTTGTTTTAGCTTTGATTTCTATTGGGGATAACATTGATATAATTGTTTATGTTGTGTTGGTTTCTAAACCTTATTTCAAACCTTTGGGGGCGATAACAAACCCCCCTCGTAGGTACCTACGGGGCCAGTTTCAAACCCCCTTCGTAAGTACCTACAGGGGCAGTTCAAAACCATTCCCTAAAAGTCTTTATTACAAAACTTTGGGGATGGTTATAAACCCCTCTCGTAGGTACCTACGGAGGCAGTTTGAAACCCTCCCTAAAACTCTTTACAAACCTTTGGGGGCAGTTATAAACCCCCCTGGTAGGTACCTACGGGGGCGGTTCAAAACCCCCCTCGTAGGTACTTAAGGGGGCGGTTCAAAACCCCCCTCATAGGTACTTAAGGGGGCGGTTCAAAACCCCCCTTAAAAATATTTATTACAAAACTTCGGGGGCATTTATAAACCCCCCTTGTAGGTACCTACGGAGGTGGTTCAAAACCCCCCCTAAAACTCTTTACAAACCTTTGGTGGCGGTTATAAACCCCCCTCGTAGGTACCTACAGAGGCGGTTCGAAACCTCCCCTAAAACTCTTTACAAACCTTTGGGGGCAGTTATGAACCCCCCTCATATAAACTTATAGGGGGGGGTTTGAACCCCCCTCCTTGTAACATACAAGGGAAGTTTTGAACCCCCCTCATAGTGACATATGAAATCAGTTTAGAACCCCCCTCGTAGCCATAATAAATCATAATAAAATATATTTTATTTAAAATATCAATATTGCAATATCATTAGGGCACGAAGGAATCGAACCTTCAACCTCCTGCTTGTAAAGCAGACGCTCTTCCATTGAGCTAGAAACCTTTAATAATTGGGGAAAGGGGCAATATTAACACCAAGCTTGCATCATTTGTAACTCTAAGAAAATACTAATAATCTCATCATTGTTCATGACTCGGGAGACCTAAGAAAGTAGTCTTAATGGCTCTGACCTTATTTAGATATACGCTAACCAATGTTGCAAATATCGCCGCGGCGAAAAAATCAGCAGGGTCCAGGAAACATCGTTTCGAGATATCTCGGCAAAACATCGGCAAACATCGGGAAAAAATCGGCAAACTTAAAAAATAGAAAAATATTCATTTTTTTTCAATTTTTTAAACATCTAAAGCAACAATAACATCAAATAAACACATTGCTACAAGAATATGGAAAGAAAACCGATATATAAGATATATAAGATGTCTAGAGAATCGAGATACATCACACATACAAAATGGATCATGTCCTTGCATCTTAAGTCATCAAAAATATAACAAATGTATCTCATGATCATCATCATGACTCACGAGTCATCTACAATGAAATAAAGTAAATAAACTATTGATTCCCTCTACCCCTTTTACGGGAAAAGGTAATCGCTGTGCAAATGGCCTTTCCTCTAGAACTAGAAGTAGGTGCCCTTGAGGCTTGTGGGCCTTGTACTGGACTCTGAGGTCCTCTAAAAGAAGACCCTGCAAAATTACGTCCTCTAGAAACTGGAGAAGGTGGCCGAAACTGATGTCCTGAAGAATGAGAAGGTCGAGGAGGTAGTCCTGCAGCTCCTGCTCCTCTACCAGTACTAGTGCCTGTGCTACCACCGAGTCTATCTCCCTCTAGCTTTGACTGTGGCACACTCCCAGAATCAGTGTGAAACTCCTCTGGAACTGGAACATGCTCATCCAAATCCTCTAAGACTGTATGAGTCTCACCATGATCACTATCAGTAGCATGATCATCCTCTAGCCAATCAGGGGCTACCTCCATAACAGGCTCCTCACACTCTACCCTCCATGCAGCGGTGGTGTCAATCTCATCCAATGAAATGGCCTTCGCATCATCTTTTCTCTGATACTGCTTCACCCACAACCTGAGATTGTAGTGGACGTAGACCAAATCATTAAGGTGCTGAGTATCCAACCTGGAGGAGGATCATAAATATTAAATATTAAAGTGGCATAAATCTATAAATTAGAATTTAATAATTAATAATTTTAGATTATATAATGAGTTTGAAAATTTGAAATTCTCTAACCTGTTGCGCTTTTTGTAGTGTACTTTTTCAAATACACTCCAGTTGCGCTCGCAACCAGAAGAGCTACATGTCTGGCTGAGCACTCGAATGGAAAGCCTCTGTAGAATATGTACACAACCACCCTAGTTCTCGCACCAAGTATCTACAATGAAATTATGAATAAAATAAACATGAGAAACGAAAAATAAAATTTAAAACAAAGAATTAGAAAGAGAAAATGAAATTTTAAATTTAAACTTTAAAGTTGAAAGTTTGAAACTAGGTGAATCTTACTTGGCATCAGGTTGGTTCTATCATTTATTGCTATATCAAACCCAAATAATCCTGTAGCTCTCTTATACATTTCCCACTCTTGGGAAAGCTGTGTACGCTCAGCTGCATCAGGTACCATCCTTTGGACACACTCATAGAATCCAGACATAACCTCTCCTTCAAGTCTAAAGCCATAGGAGTAAGCATACGAAGGGTTGAGGTATAGCCCTGCAGCGTGAATGGGGCGATGGAGTGTGTGGTTCCATTGCGCATCAATCACCGCCCATATCGTATGTTGTATCTCCTGCCCTTGATCTCCCTTGTCCTCATATTAAGCACGGATGGATTCTTTGGCCCTATCCATGGCCTCATATAGGTAGCCCATTGCGGGCTTCTCTCCATCAACCAAGCGGAGAACCCTTACCAAAGGTTCGGTGATGGTGCACACCTCCTTCACCGCACCCCAAAAACTCTCATCATATGCAACTAGCCTGAATGTGGCTTTCCCCTTTGGTATAGTGCTAAATAATAAAGCATGCCACTCTGGTGAAAAGAACATCGCCTGCAAGTCCCACATAGAATTCAAGAGTGATCGAAGAGAAATAAAGCTAGTGGCAAAGCGTGTGATGGCAGGACGCACCAACTCTTTAAGCTAAGCACTGCTGCATGGTTATATATGAATTTTGTGATTCTCCGTGCTGAATCAATAGTATCCTTGATCCAATCAATCTTGCCTAAATCCTCTAAGATCAAAACAAGGCAATGGGCGGCACAAGGAGTCCAGAATAGTGTAGGATACCTGGCCATGAGCATCCTACCAGCAGCCACATAGTTCGCAGCGTTGTCTGTTATCACTTGGACAACATGCTGCGGCCCAATCTCTTGGATGAACTCATCCAACAAGCCACATAGTAAAACCACATCTTTGACATGTGCAGATGCATCCACAGATCTCATGAACATAGTCCCCCTGGGGAAATGAACCAAGAAGTTGAGAAGTGTCCTGTTATCCCTAAAGTTGGACCTAGACTACAGGGGATCCAAGCTTAAGGAAATCTTAGGTCTGATAAAGACTAAATCAAAATAAAATCAAATCAAAATACAGACTAAAATAAAACCTAAGGCTGGTATCATAGGTTTGTACAGTTTTCATAGGTTAAACATGACTCACTTTACACTGAACAAATCTGGTATAAACAGCTGAGTACATACAGATGTGTATAAGATAATCAAAATGTTTTAATACAAGTATTCACAGAGAAATTAAAGTGTATAACAGGCCGGTAAAGCAGTGATGGCAACAAGATGAAAATCCCAAAATTCAAATAACATAACATTCAAAACAGCAGTTCATACAAAGGATTCCATGATCCTGAAATATAAAGTGTAACTACTATTGTTTATCAAATAAAAGATAACTGTTATCTTCAATGAGAATTACAACATGGATTATTAATGACCACAGAAGCAAAAGAATCATCAAAGACAACAATTCATAAAATACAATGGCAAAACATCATTATATCACTTTCATAAATAGAACCTGTGAAGCTGTAAAGAGCATATGCTAAGTGAAATCTGGTTCAGTACACATCCAGCATAGTCCCAAAACTACCAGGCAACCAACCAAGGCAAAATCAAAGGAAATTCAAAATTACACAATAAAAACTAAGAACAACCCTAGAGATAACATGTCCTACCCCTCATATCGGTCCAACCATCCGACATCACACTGCATCCTGTTAAGTCCCATGATCTTTGAAGCTCCTCCAATCTGTGAGTGCAATCAGCCTTTTCATCCTGAAGGATGGGCCCTCTCAACTCCTCATAACTAGGGGGCTTAAACCCCGCTCCAACTATAGCAGCCGCCTCAAACATGGACACATAAAATGGGTTCTTTGCAAAGTTAAATGGAATAGCACTCCATAACAAGCATCGACCAATAAGTTTGTGTGCGTCTGCTTTTTCCTTTACTTTCACCATAGACCTTATAGAAGGTTGTCCACCAGGGTTGCATCTTGAAGATACCATGAAAGGCGATGTGGACTGCTGTGTGGAGTGGGTATCGGTATCCGGGCTTGTCCCACTAGCCCCTACTCCTGCTGCGGACCCGGATCTTGAAGCAAGTTGATTCCTCACAGCCTCCCTGTATTGTTTCCTTAGCCCAGTGCCCTCAATCGCTTGTGTGGCCTTAGCAATTATTTCCGGAGTTGTTTCTTTGCAAGGACCCACATCATGCCCTGCTATTTGTGCAAGGTGGTATTTCAGCCTACTTATCCCTCCTGTCATTCTTTTCCCACATAGATTACAAGTGAGAATTTGTCGATTGACTGGGTCAATAGGTGAGCCCCACTCCCAAAATGGATCCAAAGCCTTTGGCATCTTGTATATGGAGTTATTATGGACAAAATGAAGCTTGAATCTTGATACTTTGAACTTGAAGTTTGAACCTAAGGCAAGAAAAAAAACGTTTTTTAGCATATGTGATTAATGAAAATGTAAAATTTTAAAACACAAGAAGAATTCCAAGAAATATTGAGCATTCAACCATTAATTTGATGAGGAAAAATACATAGACATTTTTGTGAGGATTTATAAGGAATCTAGGGCAAGATAAAAAATGCCAAAACGTTTTTTGGCATGCAAGCAACAAAAAAAATACATAACAGTTGAAAAAAAAATGCTTTAAACCCTATAAAAATCGTTTTTGAAGATAGAGAATTACATGGCAAAGTAAATCAAAAACAATCCCTCTTGGAAAAGTGAGAAATGATGGGAAAATTTTTTACTTACCTTCAGCTGTGATAATTGTGGAAAAAAACCCCAAATGGCAAGATCCAATCTTCAATTTGATGCTTGATGGCGAAGAAAATGTTGCCTAAATTCGTTGTTGGTCTCTTGAAACTCTCTTCACTTGCCCTCTGAGACCCTTTGCTCACCTCCTAGTGGACTGTTTGAGTCAAAAAGAGAAAAAAAAAATGAAAAAAAACCAACTTAAAGGCGTCTTTTTCCAGCTCTGTCCGCGCAGCCGATTTTTTCCATCGACTCGCAATTTCTCGGAAAAAATCGGGGGCGATTTTTTCGGCGATTTTCTGGGTAAATCTCGGCGTGGTGAAAAATCCGCGATTTATCGGACATCGGCCGATTTATCGCCGATGTTGGTAACACTGACGCTAACCTCTTCAAATCGTATGGCTCTGGCTTTCTTTAGATATATGCTAACCACTTCAAATCCTATGATGTAATCAAGATAATGTAGATGTATACTAGGAAATTCACATTTAGACTCTAAAACATATAATTATGCATCCAATTGACCTCAACTTGGCATTTAAAAAGAAGAATATTATGCCACCTAGGCAGACACTCAGTTTGCTTGATTATGATCATGCCACTCTACATCACACAAAGTAACAACAAATAAATGTGTTTTGGAGCTCTATGGATTTGTTGAATCTGTAGATTTAATATCTATTTAACTTTTAAATAGATATTGTAATAAATTCAAAATTATTAAACACTAAAGTCAAAGACATTAAGATACTAAATAGTAAAATAAGATTGCTTAAGAATAGATAAGAGTAAAAGAGACTCAATCAAGGAGTTTTTGAGTTTTGTGAGAGATATCCAGGAGTTTCTGAGTTTCGTGAGGGATGCCAGGAAGTCCCCTCCAAGTTTTCCATGAAGATACGAGGTTCGCAATAGGGGGAGACATTTCTGCCTGCCTTTCTCTGAGATTCACCCAAAGATAAACACAAAAAACATTTCTCCCACCGTTCCTCTGTCTCGGGGATGCAGGAAACACGTGAAACACGTTCGCAACCCTTGGGGACATGTCCCTGTGGAGCACTGCTAATATCTCAAGCGATTAGTCATAACTCACTAATACTCTGAAAGAAGCCAACTAAATTAGTAAAAAAAGTCAGGTTCCCAAAGAATTTATGTAAAGGTCAAGCATGATTAGTTACTTGGATGCAGGATTTTATTAGAATAGTCTTAGAAAATCGAACAGGATCCATCCACTGCATGGATTTCCTGCCACATGAATCAAAGAATTAAAAGCTGACAACATATGAGCTAGCAGCATGAACATTAAAAGACGAAAGAAACCCAATTAGAAGAATTATATGTACCTGTAGGACCTGGACATTGATTGCATGGATTAAGATATTATATTGTCAAAACGGGGTTTTGATGATTGTAACACAATTTCCAAAACATCATAGCGGCTATTATGTAAAATATTTTTTTTATCATTTCTAGCATTTAGATTGAATTCAACAAAAACATACATGCACACCTTCCAATCATGCACTCATCCAACAAACACTGAGATGTCAATGGTGATCCAATTTATTATAAGGTGGTCAAATTGTAGATTTACTGCATTGAACATTATGAAATTGGACCCAATCTTTCAGAAAGGGTATTCACCAAAGTAATGGCAATAAATAAATCACCCCATGAAAATAGAAAAATCTAATATGAGTTCCATTTGACTTTATCAAATGTATCATAAATCAGAGATTTAATATTTTGGAACATAATTTGCAGTGAAACTATGCCTTCTCTGATTCAGGACAGCGAGAAGATTTTACATCTCGAGAATCAACGATAGAAGAATACCATGGAGTGCTTTTTATTTTCTATAAAATAATAAGCTAAGTTATTGGGCATTTGGCTAGTGCCATGCCAGCAAGTGCCCAGTTTGAATCCCCTTGGGTGAGGATCAGCACTAGTCTATGCCTACAGGCTTACTATGTATTCCATCCTTAAAAGTGGGAAAACATCTTGGGTTCCCTGCGAGGATTTCCTTGGAGAAAAAAATGCACAAATTACACTAAATGTTTCAAATGATACAGCTATATCATAACCAACATAGATCCATCTTAACTTCAGATCTATTAGGCATCGAGAGGGATCCAAAAACTAAAATGCAAATCTCTCTTTAGTTAAAAGATCTGAAGTTAAGATGGATCTACGTTGGTGTGCTTGCACACACACACGTCATATGCCTTCTAATAAAAAATGCTTTAAATTCCTCTTCTTTCAATATGTGATATGTCAGAAGCTCTTATTAATGATCTTCATTAATTTGGAATATTATTTCTGAAAGAGGTAGCAATTCCTAACGGATATAATGCATTGTCTCAAGAATGGAAATCACCAGAAGCATTGAACCTTCAAGGAAAAATGTAGAGGACATAATTAAATGGTCTAAAAATAAAGAAACAAGTAAGTATATAACCAAACTGGGATACTCATCAAGGGTGGAGGAATTGCAATCAAAAGAAATAGTTTGGTGATGTAAAATTGTTGGGAATTTGGAAAGTCCTCCCAAATCAAGGCTTTTTCTTTGGCTTGCATGGGACAATGGACAAAAAAGGAATTTGAATGGTCCTGGGCCCCTGGTAGGTGCATCTTGTGTAAATGCAGTGAGGAAACAATGGATCATGTATTGGTCTATTGTCCTTTATCTAAGGCTGTCTGGAATGAATTATTACAACTATTTCTGGAACAAACAAATGGGATCACTCAAATTTGGTTGATTGTTTTTTTAATGGCTATCTGATAAATCTGAAAAAGATTTCAAGGTTTCTCCTTGCTTTGTGGCTTTCGAAAAATAGTATGATTTTTCAAGGAACGAAACTAAATACAACGCATAAAATCCGGGTCTCTTTTAAAGGCAGTTGAAAGCCTTTAAGAGAAAAATCTCAGAGAATTCTAGAGAAACCAAATCTAGCATTGATCATGAAAAATATTGGGGTTTCTACAATAAAGTTTGTCAAGGACATCCAAGAATGTGCATGGTAGGGTCCATTTTGCGCATTAAATCTTCTCATTATTTTCTTTTGAAGTATGCTGCAGAACAAGGGACAAACAGTAGAGCTGAGTTTTATGGCCTTTGAATTCTGATGAAGGTAGCAAAGGAAAAATAACGTAAACATTTGCAGGTCTATAGAGATTCTAAGCTTTTGATGGACATAGCAGATGCAGATTTGAGAATATTCTATTACAACTTCAATAATGAATCTGGTGCTGGATATTAAACAATATTTTGATGAGAATTCCTTCGTCAATAATAAATATATAAAGAGAATTCAATACAAGAGTTGAACATCTCTAAAGAGGCTATGCCAATGCAACAGGGGTCCCTAACTATTCAGGAATTCTGAGAGGGGGCTTAGATTTCCATTATGGGTTTGTCTCTTTGTTAGTTATTTCTAGTGTAGAATTCTGACAGTGGAATCTTAGTAGCTTCTTGATTTTTGGTTTTTGTAAAAGAAGTGGATATGAAAGAATCTTTTTATGAGAAGAAAGGCCCTTTAAAAGGACCCTAGGAGAATGTGCATAATTGCACATAGGACAGATGACGTGATTTTCAGAGCTGCATTTTTTGTACAAGGACCGAAATACATTCTACAAGGACCAAATTTTTATGGCCTTTGAATTCTGATGAAGGTAGCAAAGGAAAAAGAACGTAAACATTTGCAGGTCTATAGAGATTCCAAGCTTCTGATGGAGTGGGCACATAGCAGATGCAGATTTGAGAGTATTCTATTATAGCTTCAATAATGAATCCATTGCTGGAGATTAAACAATATTTTGATGAGAATTCCTTCGTCAATAATAAATATATAAAGAGAATTCAATACAAGAGTTGAACATCTCTAAAGAGGCTATGACAATGCAGGAGGGGTCCCTAACTATTCAGGAATTCTGAGAGGGGGCTTAGATTTCTAGTATGGATTTGTTACTTTATTAGTGATTTCCAGTGTAGAATTCTGACAGTGGAATCTGAGTAGCTTCTTGATTTTGGTTTTTGTAATAGAAGTGGATATGAAAGAATCTTTTTATGAGAAGAAAGGATGTTTCAAAGGACCCTAGGAGAATGTGCATAATTGCACATAGGACAGATGAAGTGATTTTCAGAGCTCCATTTTTTGTACAAGGACCAAAATACATTCTACAAGGCCTTTCCAGGGATATTGATGTATATTTTGATTTCACTTGAAATATCGAATATAAAGATTTAATTCTTGGGAAAAAAATATGTGAGAAAGATTTTTTGTTAATCAACACTAAATTTATTATCAATTTATTAATCATTTTGTATTAAATATTATATTCAACCAAATCGGATGGAAAAATGGGACAACATTACAATCTCTTCAATGTTGCGTAGTAGAATGCACCTAGCTTCTCTCAGTAAAACAATTTAGCGCAAACTCAGGATGGGACTGAGTTTCCTACATTCCTAATAGTCCAGAGATTTGGAAATGTGAGGGTATGTCTCCAAATTATATCAGCAGCAGCAACATACAGAGGATGGATGAACATCCCCACTGCCATCTTCATTATTACCTAAATAAAAACAGACCCTTAGAAGCTACTAGCCCCAATTTAACCAAACCATCCCGATAATCAAGCTAAAAACCTAATCTAACTCAATTCTCTAACCCAACCAATTAACAAGATCAAAACAAAAAGTCTTCACACATAAACAAACAAAAAGAAGAGAAGCTTGAAAAAATATTTCAACAAAAAAGGATAGAATTTGAGCAAGAGGAAAATGAGATCTATAATCTAGAGGGATCCTAATTTGGCCTCTAAATCAATGCAAGTCATCATGCAGAATAGGTGGCAGAGTTCCACCTAGATCCTAATATTGTAGAGTGGTTCAGAAAAAACACATTATATATATTAGAATGTGAGTGTAATCTTGTAGCCTTTCTATATTTCGTTGTGCTCAGTCAATCCAAGACAATCAATTCCAGGGAGGATAGGTAAATCCCATGGCCAACAAAATACCATTGGGTAGTAGAGAATGGAAGGGGATATAGTGCATCTTGCTGAAGACACCAGTTTGGTCTTTTGATATAGTATCCACATCCATATGTAAAAGGTTTCAAGTTCAAACTAAAAAGACATTGACAAATAAGTTAATGCAGGGAAAAATACCCAATGTATAGGATTCTCATAAGTCACTATGAATGCATAAATGATCCACATGCAAGATATTCATTCTTCGCTCTAATCCTTGACAATTATCATCATTAATTTTCCAAAAGTAAAAAAACCACAATAACCAAAACTAAATTGAGCTGTTTGTTTACCATACTGGAAAATAACAGATATCAATCTTACCTCACCAACAAAACTATATTTTGCACAGTCAATAGCATGACGCGATTCTCTACCAATACTTTCCTTCGTCCTTGACAGTGTCTCTATCATTCCTTCAAAAGTGTCCCTGGGAATTGTTGCTTCTGTATCCCCACTAAGTGGCCCTCCAACTGATTTTCGCTCTGAGCTTATTTTACCTTCTTCACTTGATTCCAGATCCATCGTATTTGTAAGACCCCACTTGTAATATCCCAAATCCCGATATTTTCTAATTCTATGCAAGTTTACTGAAACAGCCGGGCATGCAAACTGCCATGCAAAAATTCCCTATTTTATAGCTAAAATTAGGGTTAGGGTTTGTAGGATAGAATGTAACACTTACCACTGATAAGTTGGCCGGAATGCTCCTGAGAGAATATGCATGCATCAAGAGCTGAATTGGAGATTACCTGGTTACTTCTGCCTCTGGTGATGCCCCAACAACACGAACCCAAAATCAGCTAAGGGTGACGTTTTTAGTGAAGGAGGTGTCTGATGAAGCTGAGAATTTGTAGGATTGATAGTCTTCCCGTGTGGGAGAGAATTCCTGACACATGTGGAAGTTCTGAGGTCTCTAGGCAGTATAGTGAATTGATCTGGAGGTTTAGCTGCTCACGCCCCCTGATCCCGAAATTGCTGATAACTGCTTAGGATGAGCAAGACCGAATCTGATAATCACCGGGTACTAGAGTATGATACCGATGAGGAGAATGGTGCCTGGGTTTCGAAGGTAAATTGAGATCTAAAGACCCAGCGAATGATTTGGGATTTCCAGCTGAAAACCCCTTACGGCTACACACGCGCCCCTGCAAACAATCTATGATGGATACTGGATAACTGTGAATAAATTGAAGAATGGATGGTGAACCTGGATGGCTTACCCTGGATGAGACTAGGGCAGATATCTTACTACTGAAACCCCGTTAGTTGGAGACATCGTCTCCAACCCCAACTGTTGTGGCTGCACGTTATGCTACTACTCGAGCTCCAAAATCAATAATCATCAAAAGTAAAGTCTCCATTCACTTTATCTTCCTTTTATAACTTTCAACTGCGAAAACCCTAACTTTTGACCTAATTAGGTCACTTTAATTTCTAATTTGCAGTTGACTTGCATGCATGAGCATGGCGACTTAAATTGGTGCATGCACCATTAAATAATGCTTAGATGTCATGCATGTCGGTGGCCTTTGGCCCCAATGGCCCTCTTTGAACTAATGGTGATATCATATTGATGCCCTAGATTTTCTGTAGATGGCATCAGTCTTCAGTTGATTCCCTAACTGTCAGTAACTGGTCGAACCCACAGGAATCACATAGGTTAGCGTTTTTGATCCTCAATGCCTAATTAGATGAGGACATTACAGTCCTCCTCGCTTGAGATTGCTTGTCCTCAAGCAACTGCAAACTGAGATGCTGCAATACCTGTTCACCTTCCCATGTGGCATCCTCTAGCGGTAGTACTTTCCATTGAACCAAGTATTCCCTAATTACTCGGTTCCTGAGTTTCCTTTCTCTAGTCTGTATGATCCGTTCAGGAATCAGTATTAGTGGTCCTTCATCATCTAAAGGAGGTAATTCTTTTGATGGAGTAATTTGTTTCCCAATGATATTTTTTAGGTTGGATACATGGAATACATTGTGAATTTTACTTTCCTGTGGTAGTTCTAGTTCATATGCCACCTCTCCCACCTTCCTGATTATTCTGTAGGGTCCATAGAAGCGAGGTTTTAACTTTTCCACTCCTTTCTTCTTAAGTAAAGACTGTCTGTAAGGTTGGAGCCTTGAGTATACCAAATCTCCTACCTCAAAGCTTCGCTCAACCCTCTGTCTGTCTGGATACAACTTTTGTTGATTCTGGGCTATCTGTAAGTTTTCCTTCAAGATTTTAAGAATATCTTGACTGTCCTGTATACAATCCTTTTCCTTAGGAGCCCTACTATCTCCGAATGCTAAATCTGCGTAGTCCAAGGCCTCGTAGCCATATAATGCTTTAAAAGGTGTCATCCTAATAGACATGTGATAGGTAGTATTGTAGCAGTACTCCCCTATGTGTAGCCATTTAATCCAGGTTCGTTGCTGCCCTGTTACGTAGTTCCTCACATATCCTTCAATCCACTTGTTGACAATTTCAGTTTGTCCATCGCTCTGGGGATGATAACTCGTGCTGGTAGTCAGTTCGGTCCCCACTAATCTAAATAGTTCCTGCTAGAAGGCACCAGTGAATCTACTATCCCGATCACTGACAATGGTCTTAGGTGACCCGTGTAACTTGAAGACCTCCCTGAAGAATAACTCAGCTACTTGAGCTGCAAAGTAATCAGATGATATAGAAAAGAAATGTTCAAACTTGGTCAGTCTATCAACTATGGCATATAAACAATCCCGACCTTGGACCTTGGGAAATCCTGTAATGAAGTCCATGGAGACACTTTCCCACTTTTGTTCTGGAATTGGTAGTGGCTGAAGCAACCCTGTTGGATGGATGTTCTCAATCTTGTTTTGCTGACATATGCTACATTCCCGTACATGCTGCATAACTTCCCCTTTGAGGCCCTTCCATGAGAACCTCTCTCGAATCTATCTGTAGGTCTTCAAGAAACCATGATGTCCTGATAATGGAGAGTCATGTGTTCCCTGTATGATATTTTTCCTCAAATTTGATTCTGGGACGAGGTATATCATGTTCTTGTAATAGATGATGTCATCAACAATCCTGTACATGTCATCCTAAATTTGTCCATCCAATAATTCACAAGCGAATTTATTTTTGGAGTATTCTACTAAGAGAAGTGCCCTCCAATCTATGGATATACTCATGAGAGATAGTGAGGTGGGTCGCCTGGATAATGCACCAGCTACTACATTATTTCTACCTTTTACATACTTGATCTCGAAATCGTAGGCTTGTACTTTGCTGACCCATTTCTGCTGGCACTCATTCAGTTCCTTCTGCTCCAAGAAATACTTGAGGTTGTTATGATGTTTTGATTTTGAACTTACTGCCCATTAGGTATTGTCTGAACTTTGTGAGAGCATGCAATATGGCTAGCGTTTCTTTGTCATATATGGAGTAGTGGCACTCGTAGTTCTTCACTTTACGGCTCTCAAATGCAATAGAGTGATGATTTTACATAAATACTGCTCCTAGCCCTTCCCCTGAGGCATCACATTCTACTACAAATGGTTGTGAGAATTCTGGTAATGCTAAAACTGGACAAGAACTCATAATGACTTTCATCTCCTCGAAAGTTTCCTGTGCTAGTTCTGTCCAGGTGAATGCTCCCTTCTTTGTGAGATCTGTGAGGGGTGCTGAAAATTGGGAGAATCCCTTAACATACCTTCAGTAATAAGTGCACAGACCCAAGAAGCCTCTCAATTCTGTGACTGTTTTTGGCGTGGGCCAATCTCTGATAGCTCGGATTTTCTCCATGTCAACCTGTACTCCTTTTTCACTGATTATGTGCCCTTGATACAACATTTACTTCATGCCAAATTCACACTTGGACATTTTCACGTAAAGCGACTGTCCTTCTAGAATGCTCAGTACTTCATCCAGGTGTTTCAGATGCTCCTCCCAGGAGTGGTGATGACTGCCCGTGTCCCCTCCTCTAGCTCAATAATGTGTTCAAAGCCTTGGTCTGGCGGTCTACCTGATGGAAGGTCTCGAAATACCTTTTCGTGCTTCTGTAACAAGGCCGGAATGTCACTTGGGTGTTGTGTACTGGTTTCTCGGGGTTTCCTAAAGGTGACAACACATTATGTAGCCCATTCTATATCATACTGTCTAAGTACTGCCTCCATTCTTTGTGACGAGACCGGTTTTGGGGGATAAGTGTTCATGCCCCTCAAAAGTAACTGTTTGCCCTCTGGCCCCAGGAATTCCATTTCCATTGCCCAGTAGTCTGTAGTATATTTCCCTATTGAATAAAGCCACTGAACACCCAATATTACATGAGTATCTGATACATCTACTACATAAAATGAATCTGTCATCTGATAGTCACCTAATGTGACATTCAATTTGGAAATCCAATAGTTGCACTTTATACTGGAGTTCCCGGCTACTGCTACAGTGAACCCTTCGAACTTCTCGGTCTGAATACCTCTCTTGGCTACCCAAGCAGAGTCTATGAAATTGTGGGTTGCTCCCCCATCAATCAATACTCCCACTCTGTGACCCTGTACTACTCCTCTGACCCGGAGAGTATGGAATTTTGGTACTCCAGATAATGTAGCAATGACTCCCTCTAGTGTATCACCCTGGAGTGATTCTTCCTCAGCTACGTAGTTCTTATGTGGCTTCCTGCTCATAGTCCTCCTCATCATTGTCCAAATACACTTCGATGTAGTGAGCCTTTGCCTTCCCTGCACACCTGTGTCCTGGCACCCATGGTTCCTGACAAATGAAACATAGTTTCTTCCGCCTTAAGTCTTTTCTAGTGTCCTCGTCTAACCATGTTTTCTTGGGAACATCTTGCTGGAAAGTTTTCTTGTCCTTGTCCCTAACAGGAAAGTTGGTTTTGAGAAGGAACCTATTCTTGGGATTGAATCCTATAGATCTCTGGCTCTGGTAATGGTATCCTGTAGAGTTCCAATTCTTGAATTGATAATATCATACAAAATGTCTATAACTGAATGATATCATACAAAATTGCCATAATGGATGGGTGGAAATCTTTGGCCATAATGAATGGATCAACTGCGAAGTTTTTGGCTCCAACAATGACTTGACGATCCATTAAACTCTTGGATTATGGTCGTTCAGTGTTGTTTCTATTAATTAGACTAGAGTTTTGTTGGAAAGAGGGTTCAAGCTAAACTAGCTTACCTATCTATGCAAAACAATAATACATCAAAAATAAGTACAAAAGAGAACAAGAGAAAAGAGAACACCTGATATATGTGGTTCACCAAATTGGGCTATGTCCATGGGAAGGTAGTCTTCTAATATCTCCAGAATATCTCCTCAAGCTTACAAGAGAGCAATGCCAAAAACCCCAATACAATATAGAAAGATCAAGTTTGTTGTTATGATGTGACTCCCTTGACCCTATTATATACCAAGAGATGAGGAGGAATTACTCTCACATATTACATGTGGGATAATATAATTATCCTAAATAACATATCTTTATATAATTATGGATATCAAGAATATACTTTACCATAATGAATATGGGATATAATGTATTACTCTTTTACATAAGATTGTGGATATCTTCCGACATAATACAAAGACATTATTACCTTCCAAGGAATATAAAATATTCCAACACTCCCCCTTAATAATGGTTGGGAGAAAATCCCACCAACAAAGGAAGGAAGTAGTCGTTACTGTTTCCCCTTGATGACAACTTTCCTCATCTCAAGTAAAGAACGAAGATACATCTACTTCGTTGTTGTTAAGGATTTGGTGAAGATATCGGCTGCATGCTTCTTGGTAGGACAATACTTAAGAGAAAGAATACCATATGTGATGAGACCTCGGATGTAATGAGCATCAAGATCCCACTAACAAAGCAATATAAAATATTCCAACACTCCCCCTTAATAATGGTTGGGAGAAAATCCCACTAACAAAGGAAGGAAGGAGTCATCACTACTGCCCCTTGATGAAAACTTCCCTCATCCCAAGTTAATAACGAAGATACATATACTTCGCTGGTGTTAAGGATTTGGTGAAGATATCGGATGCATGCTTCTTGGTAGGACAATACTCAAGAGAAATAATACCGTCTGCGACGAGACCTCGGATGTAATGAGCATCCAGATCAAGATGATTTGTCTTGGAGTGATATATCGGATTGTAAGCAAGTTGAATTGCACCATGATTGTC
>LPNX010413620.1:6223-19591 GCA_001517045.1 Pseudotsuga menziesii
ATCAAGATCAATCTGGTTCTTCTGTGCACAGATATCCTAGGGCCTGGCATGTGAACCTCTCCATCATATGTCTGGAGGAATCTTCCTCTTTGGAAGAAGAATGATATGCTCAACTAAATCAGAAATATAGACAGCTACCGGATGAAGACTGGACCCATGTAGAGCAACTGAAGTCAACTGAAAAGTGAGGAAAGGTTCTTGAGAATTCAGAGAATGTGAAGAACACTCAAGAAACTGATATGTTGCATCCATGAACAGCAAACCATGAGTAGTAAGAACAGCCCCAAGTGTTAGGAGCAGGTGTCCAGGCGGATGCAGAAAATCTTCCTCTTTACTAGTTCTATGAGAAGATGAGCATGTGATCAATGGTAGAGAAGCACTGGGACTGTTGACAGCGAATGCTGGAGCTCGATAGTCTGATATAGCTTCTGAAATAGATAATGAATCACATAATAAAATATCATCAACCTCATATGAGGAAACCAACACCAAATCCCCATCAGCAGTTTTGAAGAGAAAGTGTGGTACTTGATTTTTCACACCGGAATTGGTGAGAGCAGCTACAAGCATGACTGAATGCTTTTGGATTTTAAAGTATGAACCAAATAATATCAGATCAGAAAGTAAATCAGATCTAAACAGGTTCAAAACAGATCCAAAACTGTGAAATGGAATCAAATCCCCAGTAGTAGTTTTGTAGGAGACTTGCGATACTTGTTTCTTCACACTGTTGATGAGAACAGCTACAAGTGGTACTGAAAGATTATGAATTTGATATATTAAACCAAGAAATATCAGATCAAATCTAAATAAGATCATATAAGATCCAATAAGGTTAATATCAGATTTAAATAAATGGTTAACCGAGACGGTGGATGCACGACTTTCTTCTTCTTCAAAATTCTAAATTTTGGTGCATGCAATCCTGCAGGAATTTGCTGGAAAAACTAGATCATGGGGAGCGAATGGATCACTCTGGTAGTCTGATATTTCTTCCAAAATATCCAAGGTATCACATATTTGCACACCAGAAGCAACATTAGAGGAATAAAAATCAAATTTCTCTTCACTTTCAGAAGCAATTACTGGTAAATTTTGCACAGAATTTAAAGGAAAATCACCAGTGAATGTTTGCATGGAAGTGCAGCAGAATTTTTCTTCAATATCAGAGATTCAAATGTCTTCTTCTGTTTCAGCAATATGAGAAGATGAGATATCAGAGATCTCATGAACTTCCAGAGCATCAGGAGAAGGAGTCACTGCATGGAAACTGTCTTCAATTCGAATTGACTGTGTAGAAGCTTCTACTTCTTCTTCATCTTGAACAACTTCATCAGAGAGAGTGGAGGCCGAGATTTTTGAATCAATGATTCTTGTGGTGCTGGATGTGCTCCATGTGCTTCCAAAGGTTCTATCCAATCTTGTCTAGAGTTCCTGTGGATATTTAATAGATCTACTGAGGTAGCGCATGCTAGGAGAAAGAGCCAGTTCCATTATTTCAAAAGCTTTATCCTTTGCCTTTAGCCAGTCATTATCACTCTAAAAATAATTTCTACCGAATCCATTAGACACTAAATTTTTTTTTTGTCTTCTCAGACATATAGTCATCTTCACCCCCCATTCAAAATAGTCTGAGGATCGGGTGAGAAGAGGAACTGATGAATTCATTTCGAAGTTGTACCTGCAAAACAAAAAATTGGTCCAGTAGGAGATCTGAGGAGGAGAAGTGCCTTGTCTGTTGAGGCTCTGATACCATGTTAAATTTGAGCATATAGATCTGTAGACAAACACACAACTCACAAAGAAGATCTCACAATTTACTCAGCCATTGAAGAATGAAACAGTGCAAAAGGCTTGCAGCTGTGAATGCTTTCATTAATCAAAAAAGTAATCCAGATGATAATTACAATAATGTAAAATGGCTTTAATAGCCACAAGCAATTCGAATCCACATGAGGAAGTTTGAATTGATGACTCTACTTGACTGTAGGTAGCCAAGACATTGTCTAAATCACTATTGGAGGACCCAGTAGTTAACTGTCCTTGTCTAAGTCATAATTGGAGTTCTAAAACACAACCAAGTGTTACATTTAGTATTAAATAATGGTTAACTGACTGTGGTAGGTGAGAAATTCTCTCCACATGTGTGCAATTAATTAAACCATTATTTAACTGAATGTAGAGGGCTAGAACTGAATGTAACTGACTCCTAACTTGGCCTGACTAGTCATTAACTGAAGTGAACTGACCTTGGTTGGTTTCGGCACTCCCAGTTGCTTCCTAAATTGTAGGGATTGATCTAGGAGACTCCTAAACTTATGCAATCAAGTGCAATAAGTGGCAGTGAGCCTCAATTAGTGTTCCCCACACTTTGGTAACAGAAACATGTGCCCCAATTAGGTCAAGTTTAACCAATGGTGCTAATGACTATAAATAGACTGGATGGACTCCCGATTTAGACATGACTCCCGATTTAGACATATGACCAAATTTGGACAAGGGAGGATTAATAATCCTAACATTTATACCCCTTTATATTTCTACCTAGTATATTGACATGATACTCGACATTCATTCTTTTCCCTCACCATGCAAAATAATTATTCATAACTGTGTAGGGTTCCTCAACAATGAACTAAGGCTACTCCCTCTATGGTCTTTCTCCTCTTTGTTCAATAAACATGAACTTTATGATGCCCCCCACACATAGATATGCACTCCTCTCCTTGATCTATGAGATATGAGACCTTCTCAAGAGACTAGCCACCCCTTGTTGAAATACCTAGCACATGATACTGATGGAAACAAGGAGAACAAGAGAAGAAAATAATAATCATCCTCATTTATGATGATGCACTTTGAGTGGACATGCATGGACCATGAAGACTATGAAGAACACCTGAGATGACTTGTTGTGGCAATAGAATCACTTGAAGGACTAAGAAACCCAAGTGACACCTAGTATTGGTCCAAGTACCCACCAAGTGAAGAACCAAAGTACCTCAAAGATAAATAACAAAAGATTAAAAGGTCATTGGACCACAAAAGATTAAATATCAATGGTCAAAAGATTAAAAGAATGAAAACCCCAAGGGTGGCCTTGTAATTGTGTGGAATCATCTTCCATTTTGATGAACTATAAATAAAGATGTCTCCTCGTTTGCCAATCATCAATCAAGTTCACCATTACTGCTCCTAAGAGTCAAGTCGTGGGTTTCTCTGCTAAGTTATTTTCTGGTTTTAATTCTTGAAGAAAATCGCAGCCTTTAAGGGATAGGTATCTTCTCCCTCCAGATCATGGAAGCACTTCCATTTCCTTTCCACTACTACAAATCCATCCCATGTTACCCTAACCTAGTTAGGGTCTTTTACAGTGGACCTGAGCCTTGCTAGGGATGAATCTTTGTGCACTCGAGCATTGTCTAGAGTCTCTACAGTGCATGGGTGACCAACTAAGGTCATTCTCTATCCATCCGATCCCTGCTGGGGCTATTCTCCATTCACCTGAGCCCAGCTAGGGCACACACAGGAACACAAAAGCTCAGTTTGGGTTTTGTACAGGTCACGACAGCCCAGCTAGGGAACTAACATGACACAACAGTCATCAATGAGGACTGTACCAGCATCCAAAGGCACACAAACAGTCTGAAATTGGTTAAAGACTGCTCCAGGAATCCAATAGTAGTACATTTAATGATTGAACAGTTTAGTGGCAGCAAACTTGTGCAGTCTGCTGCCTCTAGATCATGGAAGCACTTCCATTACCTTTCCACTGCTACAGATCCATCCCATGTTACCCTAACCTAGTTAGGGTCTTTTATAATGCACCCAAACCCTAATAGGGATAAATCTCTGTGCACCTGAGCATTATGGACTCTCTACAGCGCATGGGTGACCTACTAAGGTCATTCTCTATGCATGTGAGCCCTGCTGGGGCTATTCCAAGCTATTCTCCATTCACCCGAGCCCAGCTAGGGCGCACACAGGAACACAAAATCTTAGTTTGGGTTTTGTACAGGTCGCAGCAGCCCAGCTAGGGAACTAAATAGACACAACAATCATCAATGAGGACTGTACCAGCATCCGAAGGCACACAGACAGTCCAAAATTGGTTAAAGACTGCTCGAGGCATCATGGAGGCAACCAACAGTTCTACATATGAGTATTGAATAGTTTAGTGGTAGCAGACTTGTACACTCTTTGCCAGGGTTCTTTTAGTTCATATGACGAATCCAAACTTGTTGTAAAGGATTACATTCTATCTGCTCATGTACAAAGTGAGTCATCTCATTTTGAGGATGAATTATTAATTGCTTTGGGGGTTTTGTCCTTAAAAGGTTTCCCCGTGAAAAACTCTTATGTTCAATTTTGTGGATGATTGGTTTACTATTGTTTTAATGCTGGTATTAAATCTTAGTACTATCTATTTTACACTCTGCAAATTCTACAAAATCTGTTACTGCTATTAAATTTTACATGTTAAAATTTAACATCAACTAATCCCCTACAATTTGGACATTCCTAGAGAAAATTAACTCGAAGCCACCAAAACCTAATTTTTTTCCCTACTTCAGAAGAGAACTTGTACAGTTTTTCTCTCTGTACCTGTGGTACTTCAAGATGTGAATTTTTTTATTATCTCTAATACCTTGATCAATCACTCTTTCCAGAGGTGCTAGTCTTACTTCAATTGGACCTCCCAGTAACTAGATATGAGAACAATATTAACAAGTTTTTGTATTACTCCATTGTATAGTTCAACTAAAAATTTTATTAATACAAACTTCTAACCATTTCTGTTACAAACAAAAAAATAGGGACACTTAGTCAACAATATATACATGGTGCTTGCACAATTATTTTCACAATTTTGCAAAGTGAAAAAAAAACTAGTGTGGAAAAAGTGCTTAGAGATCTCCCAATGCTACACACAACTAGAATAGGTGATTCAAAGATACATAAAGTACTCCTCTCACCATGTACTAAGTCATTGCATCACTCAATTAATAAACAACAATTCTCTAACTCGGTGGTGTACTATAAGTCTACATGTTTGTGTGTAAATTTGATACCCACTGGTGTCAAGGAATCTCAATTAAAAAACTACTGTTCAAAAAATGCAACATAAGCATGCAAGAACCCTATTAATACTTGGGAATGAAAAATATACTTGGTGAGGCACAATACCCCTCTAGATAGTAGATCAGTGAGCACTCAGTGAGACTAGATTCCTTCCCGACCTTCCCCTCCCAACAAGTCAATAAAATTCCATGAGACTTATGTGGAGTTCCCAACCCAAACCCCAGGATAGTTACTAGAAAACCAGCAAAAATATCATCTATAGCCATAGGGAAACTCAAAGCTGGTTTCTCCTTGTGCAGTTTACTACTCTCCAAATTTTCCTAAGCAGCCAGTCCTCTTCCATTAAGAGTTTCTTTCACCCAAACTTGGATTTTAGAAGTAATGGACCTCCTTGATCTTGATTTGGCCCCAAGATTACAAATCTAGACCTCTCCGTAGACCCAAGTATAGAACGAGGGTTATATGTAGCTTTTTGACTTGATGACCCTCTAGTTATGTGATTTAACTGGGACAGCCGAAATAGCATTATCATAAAAGCTCCCTCAATGAAGTGCAATGAATGTAGAGGTTAATGTACAAGGAAATGATGCATTCCTAAAATAATATGACATATTTTCCCTTCATCAAGAGCTTTATTACTTATTTTAAATGCCACATTAAGTATTTGAGCATGTACCAATAGGTTATGTTTGTGTATAATAACTTAGACTGTAACAATACTTTTTCTTATTTTATTCTTCATTATGAATTTTTGATGTTGATCAAAGTTTGACATGACAACTACTAGCCAATCGTTGATGTTTTCACAAGCAACTTCAACAATTGGCTATAGGATTACCTAAACATTGTAAGGAGGGCTTCAAGATATTTGTACATACTAATGGATTTGCGAACAATTGATAATTTATTCGAAGAAACTGTAAAATTTGTTTAAATTAGCAATCAGAGGATAACATGTACCATGCATACCTTTACAATGTCCTGCATGATTTCCATGCCACTCTGTATAAATAGAAGGCCTTTATAGTTCTCTTCAAATATCTCAACATATGGATCTTGAAGGAAGAAGTGTTCTTGCCCTACGTGATTCCTTTTCCTCATAGGAAATACTATTTTTGAGATTTCTGTACTTATAGCAGCTGGCTAAGAACATGTAAATGCAGAGGTTGACTGCACTTAGAGAGGCTAGGAGCCAATAAAAGTAATGTAAATGAGCTTTGTTCAGGTTGTCTACAAACCAACAACTCCCCTTGTTTCTACAACTAAGCTTCTCAGTAACTGAAATAAGGATGCTGCTCAGAAAATTACCAACCCCTAGAACACTTAGATACACAGCAATACCCAGAATTTTCATAGTGTCTGGCATCTGATCATAAAAGAACTCTTGCATTCCTATCGTTACAAATACATCAGCTATTCCAAATAGCATGTATTGTGGAAGCAACAGAGAAATACTCAATGGAATTGTTGCATGGGGCATATCTATCAGCCCATTATCCTTTGCTACTTTGATTCTTCTAATCTTTTTCAATGCAGCAGCAATCATTGACATAGTGGAGAAAAACATGCCAGTGCCTATTCTGTGAAGCAGAGTTATACCCCGTTCATTCCCTGTCAAGTTTTCTACAAATGGAACAAAGATGCGGTCATAGACGAGCACCAATAGAACAACAGATAGGCTAATAAAACATTGTAAGCTTGCAGGAGGGATTTGGAAGTGTGTTCCAATCTTTCTATCCATTGTGCTTCCCTGTTTTGTGAAAAATGTGAAAGTTTGTGCATAGACAACCCCAAACATCAAACATGACATCCAAATTGGCAACAACCCAAGAACAACTTTCACCTCTTCAATGTCTTGGACTACGTATAATCTCTAGTTATGGCTTGTTTTGCACTCATAGTCTAATTCATCTTTAATTGTTGCTATGTCAAGAAACCTGAAAAACAAGAGTGAGGACATTCACACCAAATCTCTTAGTCATCTAAAACTGACCATAATAGGGTACACCCAACTAGAAGCAACATTGAAAAGACTGAAATTTAACAGAAAAAGGACTTACTGACTCATTACACCATATCCATGTTCAGAAGGTAGTAGTATCTTCTCCTATATTCCTAAAGCATAAATTTTCAATCTGTCCTTCCTACAAAAATATTGTTTCAACTACCAAGAGCTTCAGCATTTCTCTTGTCACATGGAAAATTCACTGAGTCCATTAAATTCGATTTGCAGCATTAGGCAACTTTAAAAAGGTCCAGTAATTTTAGTGGCAACTATTTCTTGTACTTTTGTACTAATAAATGTAAAATAACTAATTGTGAACTAGTAAGGACAAGAGAGCGTTTACCTAAACTTATCAATAGACAAATACTGTCTGCTTGATCCAGACTTCAAAACTTCTCTTTCCTCAATGACAACTACTTTATTTAAAATGTTCCACTTATGAATCGTTGCAACAAATACATGGGCGATTCGAGTGAGAGGATTACCACCAGGCAGTTTATGCCTGTAAAATCTTGTCCCACACACGAAGACAAACAGTGCTATTTCCATAGTCACAGCAAGAATACCAAATCCCAGACCCCATCCAACATTATCCTGAATATACATGACTAGAGTGACTCCTATAATAGTACCAATGCAAATACCAAAGTACCACCAATTGAAAAATGAGATCTTGTGCTACTTCTCTTCAGGGTCCTCCTCATCAAACTGATCTGCACCAAATGCTTGTAAACAGGGTTTTTTCCCTCCTTGCCCCAAAGCAACCAAGTAGATTGAAAAGAAGAAAACCCTAGTCTTGAATGGTGAATATTTGGGGCAAGATTCCGAGCCACTGTAGCATGGAGGGGGCTTGAAACTCCTCAAAGAGGTTGATAAAGTGACAAAAATTAATCCCTATAACAATCCATTTCATGCAACATTTTTTATTAGGGTTCTATGCACGAAGTAAAAGAAGACAAAGAACAACCACTTTCAAATAAACGAGGGTTCAATTCACCCAAATAGATAAGAAACCTTACGTTATCTATCAAATTTTGAATGAATTCATTGACTGAGTAATTATTTTTATGGAAAACAAATCCTGTTTACAAAAATGTGTAGCTTTTACATACTCTCCATATCTCAATGTTTCCTTCCTATATTTACTCAGCCATAGCTCTGATAGGAAGGATCCCATTTATATTCAAATGTTCTATCTATTCTCTACATTAAGTATTATCAAAACATATATACAGTCCATGACATCAGCAATGAGGAATAATGATTACAGCATTCCTCTTTTTAGTGGGTCTTCTAAAATGTAGTATGAATGGATAAAGAATCAGAGAAATGTAGTATGAGTGGATAAAGAATCGGATTGTACTCCCAATGAAGTTCATCCTGGGATTCCAAGAGCTAAAGGTATTCATTTTGCAATTGCATATCTTTTATCACATTGAAGTTCAGCTCATAGTAGACATGAGTAAAAGAGAGATCAGCAATGTGATCAGCAATTTCCTACATATAGTGTCAGTGGTGTAAGTGAAAAATGTATATTTTGTTCACTGTTCTTCCATTTAATTATAAGCATCGATTCACCCAATAACCAACAACCAGCAATTATACAGATACAATAACCAGTAAGCTGAGATTGTTTTCAATAACCAGCAATTATACTGATACAGGATTATCCATTTCTTAATGTTGGAAACTTTAAAAAATCCAAAGGGATGTCTAAAAGTTAGCCCAGACAGGTCATCATCAACCCTGGTTTTGACAAAGGGTTTAATATTCAAGTTTGATTCTTTGAAAGTAAGCTCCATGATGGCTTTATTGAGTTGGTCCAGACGTAGTCAATCCTCAAACAATTAGGTAAGATCATGTGCCAGCAATATGAGGTTTACTGTTCATGAATGTTAAAAAAATGAACACCCATCTTTCACACAACTCTATAATAAACAATACTATCATATAACAGTGTAAAAATTTCCCCACATGATTTACTTGGAACCATACCTAAGAAAGTTTCATAGCACGATGTATTGTTAATGTTGCATATCTAAAATTATTAACATACATGGAGGTCAACTGTGTAGTGAAATGTGACCTGAAACTCATAACTATTTGTTATCAACAGTACATACCTTTAACAGAAGCAATTATTAAGCCATTGAAAAATAAATGTGTACATACCAAACTGAGAATCTGAAAACTCATGGATTCCTCCTCCTGATTGCAATGAACATGAAAAGCAAATGAGTTTATTTTAGTCAAAATCATGTTACAAATTTCAACACTTTCAGGATTTAGGTATGGCATGGTAATTTTAGTCTTTTGGGGAAACTTTGACAGCTACATTATCTGAAATCCATGATTCATGAATGTGCAAATGGAAACCAGAGGATGTGATGCAATAGCTAGTTAAAGGAATCATAGGGCACATAAAGAATTGTTTTTTCCCACTTTTCATTGTATGTGATTGAAGTTGGAATATTGCCACCAAGGAAAGAAAAGACTAATAACCCTGCTATAGAGAAGGGCATGAAGTAGATGAATTTATACAGATCCTACCAATTTGTAGAGAGCTTTTGCATCACAAAGTTATTGCAATGACCCACTACTTCCTGTCCCATATGACGTTCCATGAGGCAAGAGCATGCTCCATGTATTTGGAGGGTGAGATGCAAGAGAAAATATGAAATAGCAATTCAAGTTATATTCTATACAAAGAGAGGTCAATACCTTAACAGAAAAATATGCCCATACATTTGGCTTGCTTTTAAAGTTGAGTTCCTGCAAATATTTCACAAATACAAGACAAATTTCAAGCACAAAATAACTATCCACAAAAGGTATCTATGTTTTAATTTCTAAAAAACAAATTCCAATTTATTTCCACCCTAATATCTCTCTATAAGTGTCCCTAATAGCATTGTTTCAGACCTGCACTTTGCCACTGGTAGACTTAAAACCATCATCAGGATCTTCACTTGTCACACGGGCTACTACACAGTGTCCTTTTGGTCTGACAGATTCTGCCAAGTCAAAATCAAATGGAGTAGCTTTCACCGCTGTCTTCCGCCAAGCATCATATCCTGTTCCTCCTTCCTTTCCATAAAATCGTCTTATTTCTAAGGCATACGAACACCAAGAACATCAGCACATAGTAGGTTTCCATCAATGTCGTTATAATAGAATAACAACATAGATAATTCAACCTGCAGCCTTACTAAGTGCATACCAAGAATCTTCCAAAGAGGAATGCCCATGCCTATAACAACTTGGGCTACAAGTAAGTTCATTTCAGCTATCCACTCTATAATAGGATGCTCAACCTACGAAGGCATGTCAACTTAATAAAGAAACCATTCTATTCACCTCAAGACAACTAGAAATTCAAATCCAACATTATTAGTTCCATGCTCATAATGCTTACTGAAGCAAATTCTATATACCTGTAAATGAGGATTTAGTTCTAAAAAATAATACTTGCCAGAGTCCATGCTATAAAGATACTCAACAGTTGCAGCCCCAATATAGTTTACATACTTTGCAAGTCTCCATGCACCCTGCTCTAATTGCTTCACAGTTTCAGGTGGAGCAACTGTAATTGGACCCTCTTCTATAATCTGCAAATCAAAAAGAACTGACATCCTTAACAAAAATTGCATACCTAGTGCTTAGTAGTAATGCTGAAATAATGTGCAGTGATAAGGGTAACAAGCTTCCTTATTCTATGGCCTTAGTGATAAGGGTAACAGGCTTACTAAGTCCAAATTGTAACTACCTAAGTAGGAAAACTCTTTTTTTTCTTTTTTTTGATGTTCGTGATGCCCAACCACCAGGTAACCCTTGGAAGCTCAAGGTAGGTATGCCTTGTAAAATCCTCATCCTCTGTGGCAAGTTTTGGCTATAGAATATTTCATCAATACTTGCAAGTTGCAACCTTTTCACTACCTCAAAGTCCAAGCGAGAGTTTTTATGATGTAATATTCAAAAGCAACAATCATAGCGCTCCTAATTTTACACAATTAAACTACCCCTCCTATGACATGAAAAATAATTTAGAGGTTGGAAAAATATAACACTTTTGAGATGCACTCAAATAAGCATTCACAGCATTCTTGTTGAAGAAGGTGAATTCCAAACTGATCTACTAGTAGAATAAGGGGAAGCAACAAGGAACCCAAGTCCTGTCTTTCATCCATATCCAACTTTCCACTGTACATGAAGTGCACCATAGCTAAAAATGCTTCAGGGGAATCATCCCTCAAGTAGACTTCTGAGACATTGCTTTCACTCATCCCATTTGTAAACATCTGCCAAGTACTACAACTTACTTTCTCAGTCCCATTTAATAACCTCTGAATAAAAGGGAAATTTTAGTCTAACAAGTATCACAGGTACAGTACATGTATACAGTTTAATATCCAAACTGGATATGAAAATAAATTATTTGCAAACATATATATCATTAAAAAACAATGATAGATTTAAATGCAAACCCATAGGTTCCAGAACATAAAGCACCAGGATAACAAAAGCAAAATGTCAATGTCTACTTACTAGGTTTTTCCATTTATGATAGATCCTTGTCATGTCCTGCTTTTTCCATTCTTGCAAGTCAAATATATTCATGCCATATGCCCACGTACAGGAATTTGGGTCAAAGTCCCTCACAATAAGAGGATTTAAGAAATTTAGAGAAATTCAGAGGATTTGGAAAATGAGCTGCCCTTCCCTAACCACATCACATGACCAAGGTCTGCTACCCAGACAGTATAAAGAGTGAAGAGATTTGCCCCTCAAACATTTTGTATCCCAATATATCCAGAGTTAAAATGATCTAGAATCACAAATAACATGACCTTATTAGAGATTAGAATACAGATACCCACTTGCAGATTGCCCATTTGAAAGGAATCCTTGTAACATTTGCATGAAGAGCTTCTTGAACATCAACCCTGTTTAAATATCCATTTGCATATAATTTAATACATGGGTCATATCCACCGTAAAAGAACCTCATTGTTCTCCTTGAGACCTGCAAGTACTTTTCAAGAAAATTATAAAGTAAAAGGAAAAGAGAATTATAAAGTAAGCTTCCTATACTTTTCAAGAAAACCAATACTTTTCAATAAAACCAAACAAACATAATTTTCATCTCTTTCAACTTAACACTCCATTAATCACTACGTTAAAGTTGGTCCTCGAGAATCATCAAATGCCATGTACAATAACAACATGATAAGGTAATGTACAGTAGATATCAATAGTAAACAATCATAACCAATATTTGAATCAAGCATATACTTAGATTTTTCAGATTTGATCTTGTCACCGAAGGGACAAGTCAATATAGACAAACAATTTATGTACCTTGCGAGAGATCCATAGAAGGTTAAAGCATAAGCATACGTACAACATACTGACCCGGACTTCTTAGTCAACAAGCACATTCATACCCAGTACAATCAATCTGTCAACACAGTCATGCTGGGTAAGGATGCAGTCACATACTACAGAGACACACAAGCATAATTTGCACAGGCATGCTTGAAAAAACATAGTCCACCCACAAAGTGAAACTCAATGTCACACTGGGGAAGACCCCACAGTCCACACAAGAAAACAGGCTCATGGTCACCTCATGGTCATGCTAGGGAAGGACGTGGGAAGGACCCATAGTCCACCCAAGAAAACTAATCATGGTCATGCTGGAGAAGGACACATAGTCCGCCAAGAAAACAGATCACAGTCACGTTGGGGAAGGATCCATAGTCCACTCAAGAAAATAGATCACAGTCATGCTGGTGAAGCACCCACAGTCCACCAAGAAACAGATCACTTTCATGCTGGTGAATGACCCAAATTCCACCCAATAAAACAGATCATAGTCATGCTGGAGAAGGACCTCTCAAGGTATCACTAAGGAATAGGTTTTTTGGCCTTGTTGAAGGACCCGCAGTCCACCAAGAAAGTGCAAAGAAACAAATCACGGTCACACTGATGAAGGAGCCACATTCCACCAAGAAACAGACTCATGGTTACACTGTGGAAGAACCCATAGTCCACCCAAGAAACAGGCCAAGGTCACGCTGGGGGAGGACCCAAAATCCAACAGATTCACGGTCACACTAGTGAAAAGTGACCACATGGAAGGTGTAACAAGAAAATCCCAGTCACGGGGATGGTGCAGTAAGATATCACATGGAGCATCAACAAAGATCGTGCAAAGATCACGCAGAGGGAGAGAGTTTAGTAACGCTCCTTAAGGTAAAGTATCAAAACATTAATAAACA
>LPNX010413620.1:19712-34677 GCA_001517045.1 Pseudotsuga menziesii
AATTCAACAACCCTCAAGAACCATGCTTCAAGAATGCATAGAGAAATATTTGACAATCGATAACTTCACATAGAGTTATCCCAACCGTTCGGCATCCAAACCATTCACCGCACCTAAAGATAAGATAAATTAAAATGAGTATAAAATGAGTATGAAATTTATACAAACGAATCAACAATAATACAAAAAATACTACTTCATAAATAAGTTATAAGATAGTAGTACAAAAGATAAGATAAATTAGAATGGTTTGAAAACTTCACCCTATTTAAATTTTTAGTGAAATCCTCAAAAATTCTGTGGTCACCTTCTTCTAACTTGTATGTGTCTTTCTTGATATTGTATGATAGGTTTGCCGTTGCTATAACAGATTCAAGTTGTATGAATAGATGATTTGTTGAATCATACTTGTACATGCGTTGTCCCTTTATTCTATTGTACCAACAACATTGAAGCTCAACACCTTCAGGCCTATCCAAAAGATCAATGTCATTATGGTAATCAAACACCCTATTACCATCCTTATTTCTTATTCTTTGAACTCTTCCAATGTACCAAGTCCCAGAAGAAACGCTGTGCTTTGTACTTTGAGATACACCTTTTCTTGTAGTACATTTAGCTAAAGCTATAGACTCGCTCTCAAACAACACCGCACAATCTGATCCAATTCCAAAACCAATTGCAACACCCTTTTTGGGGGCCCTCTCATCTCTCCTGAAGTATACTCCATTCCTCACCTTAGTCAATCTATCTTTCGATAATGTCGGGTTTCCATTCAATTGACTAACCAAACAAGATTTGTACATGTCCTTTCCATCGAGCTCCACCACTGGTTTGGTAGATATGTTTACATTTTCATCAACGGAATCTAAAATTCCATCCAACTTGTGCCTCCACTCACTTTCCATCGTTTGCAATTCACTATCATTGAGTACCATAAAAGATGAAGATTGGAATATGGATGTCGAATGACTCGGTGGAGAATTATCAACTACTTCATCCACATCTTCAAATGTTGGAACATTGTGATCATCTATCCATGGTTTAAACCACCAAGAATCTTCTGTGTGTCTTTTTGGTTGCATGCCAAGACCTTGTAAAATCCCCTGTGCATCCTCCAATCCTATCTTGAGAGCATCTATAATTTTATTATTGGTGGAAATTGAATCATATTGTGACAAGACATCACCTTCCTCTACTGTTTGTTGATGCAATTTGTTCCAGATACTCATTTGTTTCTTATGATATTTATTGAAACGAATCCCTTTCGGATTCTATTCTTCTTTAGCAACTCTATTAAGGGTTCCAATAGCATGAAGTAAGTCAGCAAAATCATATGCCCTCTCTACTCCAACCATGCCACCGAATTTGCTGAAGAAGTTCTCACATACATCTAACCCAGTCAGGTGCAATGCACATGGTAAGTTAGAGTATTGATCACGAAATAATCTCATCAACAAAACCGCAAAGTGGCAAGAAATTTTCACATCTTGATATGCCTCTCTACAAATGAAATTAATGTTGACATTAGTATTTTCCTGTTCTCTGACCTAACATAGCCATAAGGTGAAGAAATGATGGACTCTTGAAGAATTTCGCACTCTTTCCCAAAGAGTTAAACTAGGAGACAAAAAAATATCAATATAGTCAGCAACGATTGCTAGATAGGTCTCTGTACCCGATGTCCTCTCTGTCCTGCCACCTACACATCTCATTTCCTTCAAGCACCTCTGGACATTCCTTGAAGCAATGCATTGTGCTGAACCCCAGTTTTGGTGATCAATCCTCTCTATATCCTCAATTTTAAGCTTGTGGTCATCCACTTTAAAATTGCTATAAACCATTCTTACATGGTTAAAACTAATCAATTCTTTTCCAACAATCAGATCTCGTCAACCACTAAACAAAGGATTCACTATCTTTTTTCCATTGTGGATGTAATCCTGTTCATGAAGTCTTGTTACTTTAAAGCCATCATTAAACCCAGTTAGTCTCCACCCTTCCCAAGGAATTTGATATCTCATGCCTGTCGTTGAGTAATAATCCTTCAACATAAGCATTCTTCTCCTACTATCCCCATTTGAGGAATGACCAATAATAGGTCCTAAAAAATATTCCACATGTTTCTTCCATAGGTCTTCTACTTTTTCCCATTGTCGATGGACAAAATTTGCATCAAACCTGTTGCATGTTGGATGAACAACCACAACCAAATGAGGAAGCTTCTCATGTAAAGGGTTTGCAATAATAACACGTGCATAATGGCCAATCACACAATTCTTGAATGCATATGTAATAATCTCATAGCTTGCAGCACCCTCACCAACTGTCACCAAGAAATGTGATTAGCAATTATGTTCTTCTTTCTTACCACAAAAACCCACCAATGTATCACTTTTTGCTACCCACCTTACATATTTTTTCACAACAGTTTCATCTTCAGCAAGGCATACGGGAATTGGGCCCTCTATACCATGTTTGGCTTTATAGGAAGCATAAAATTTTTCGATTGTCTCAAAAATGTACTCTTGCTCCCCTGGGATATATGTCAATGATTTTCTAACTTGCCTTAAAGTCATAGATATTGAAGGGCCATCCGGATTCAAGCTAATAAAGCTATGTAATCTAGGACCTCCCCATAACTTAATCATCTCATAAATGGATTGAGTGGATGCACTATACCTTCTACCTGACTTTGAACAAACTAGGTTGTGAAATATATCTTGAACAAATTCCCAAACTACATCTTTACCTTGTAATTTTCCTTGCTTATGAGCCTCACACACATCATTGCAAAACCTAAACACATCCTTCCTTCCTGCAGATTTGAACAACTTTTCCCTTAGAGACCTTGTTCTTATAGACAGTGTAGCAACCTTTGTCCTCTCCCACGAAAGAGATCGCATTGTTAACCTATGTGTAGCATTTGCTTCTCTTGCGACAATTTTGAGTTTAGTTTGAATCAAATGGTCCAACCTTCTCCCTTTCCCTGTATCTCTCCCATGTCTTTTCATGTTGCTCCTTGATTCATGATATAATCGCATTCGAAAGTCATCATAATTAGGTATAATCTTACAAAAATTACATGTCAATGAATCAAAAGGTATTCCTGTTTCAGAAATCCTCTTGCAATGAATATGTCTATATGTACCATTAATACTGCATTCAATACCATGATAAATTAGTGTTCTCCTGGTATGTTTCTCTATGGCCCACATTTTTCCACCACGTTGGTCATCCATTAGAACCTTTGTGTCCAATCTCTCCCCTCTTCTCTCAAGATAGGGATCCCAATACCCCCAACATAATAATATTGACGGAGGTATTTGTCCTAGAACAAGACCATAAAAGACACATTGGTTAATGATCTACTAACTGCTACTAACAAGTAATAATAAATAAAGTAACTTCCACACCTGAAGTAGAAGGATGTGGACGTGTAGAAGCCCCATGTAATGGTGATGGTAGTGATGGGATCAAGAACTTAGACAAACTTTGTTGGGACTTTTCATTGGTAGGCTTCTTCGGTCTCCCAACTGTTCCACTCCTCAACACAACTGTATCATGTGAAGCCTCAACTGTAGTATTAGTAGTATGCTTCTTTTATTTCATGTGTTCATTTAGAGAACTGACAATATTACCTCTTGCCGGCACCAAAGAGAACCATCTATTGCATCATGTACATTCCACTCTTACTTTTTTCTTGTCCTCGTAGTTTACAAGCGTTGCTTCCACCACCTTGAACAAATTAGGCTCTTGCATTTGGTTGAAATCATGTAGAAGTTTGATTGCTTGATCAATATCACGTTGATCTCTAGCCACTTTTGTCTGCTTTTCTTTGTTACCTGAAGGAATTTCACACATTTCATTAATTCCCAACATTGAAATTTGACGTTGATGGGACCCTATTTTCATATGATTGTTTTTGAAGTTACGAATTGTTCACACTGCCAAGGATACTTGCCCCATTCCATAATCAATGGCACATATTTCACAACGGATCTTTATATTAGGTTTTCCATTTTCTAAATATACCTTTAGCGTTAGCTTCTCCTTGACAAACTCTTCCATTAATCTGTTCACTTTATGTTGCCAAGATGCCAATACATTAGGATAAACAACAACTTGTTCCACTGACTCGGACACATTACCAACTCTTGGTTGTTTATGCATAGGTTCCTCCACATTCCCTTCAATGTTTTCAGAGATTGGCATTCCCTCCATTACATTTGATTCCAATGTATCAGCAACCATCGTGCATACTTTCCTCTTAATGCCTACATTTGTTGTTGTAGGTTTCCTTCTTTCCTCTTGCAATGCATTTAAAGGACATCTAGTTGAGCTAATAATAAATTCAAAAGGATATTGAACAACTTCATCATTCAGAATTTCAGAATGGATATCAGCATATGTACAGCCTTTTTGACACTGGATTGTGCCAACGGGACAACTCTCTTCACCAATAAAAATTCCAAAGTCCACAACATCACTTGGATCCATCTGCATTTACATCCATGTGTACCTTTTAGTTGGGTAAGAAATGAATAAAATTATAACATTTTTTTCAAAATTTTGGATATAATAAGGCTACGAAATGAGGTGAGTGCATCCATAAATAAATGAAAAACAAAAAGTAATTCAAATTTACACATGCATATTAGTTCATTAATAAAACAAAGAGCTAGGAAGCAAAGTATGCACTTTCAATTCAAATATCTAAAAAGGAGGAAGAAATCTTACTATCGAGATGAAACACCTTGAAGAAAAATGTATTGTTAGTGGCTTATTCAAATAGCCCTCCCCAAACTGAAGAGTCAGCTTCAACGTACCTACAAAAGATCAAAAGGTGATCAAAACAAGAGATGAAAAACATAGAGGTGATCAAAGGTCCTTGTTCTTTTTGGAATTTAGTCTTGTTATTTTTTATGGAAATGCCCCAAGCATTACAATCCACTCTAGGAAATGATAAAAACATATTAATTGACTAATATTCCCAACCTACAAGCCTAAGCCCTATTCTACATGGCGTTTGGCCTTGGGGTAAGAAAAAAATTTAGTAATAAGTGAACTCGCCTAATAAATGAAGAATGGTCCAAGGAGAGATAAATTTGTTCAATAGTCACTCACAAAGCTCAAGTAAACCATTTTGGAAACTTCCCACATAAATGCAACAACTCTTAAATTCACTCCCTAGATCTTTGATATCAATTTTGTATCCAAATGGTGAAGATTACGTAGTTGGTAGAGCTTCCACAGCTCAACAACACAATGAAAGTGCAGCCATAACACTTTAAGCGACCTAAATCTCTCACATTACTGTGAATAGGTATTGTAGCTCTAATGACAGGTAACAAAGAGAAATCAGCAAGATTTTGGAAGGGAGGCATTTAATTTCACATCATAATCTTAATATGCATACTCCTTTTATCATCAACATTGTAGACCTAGTCAAACTGATGTATACATTGCTGGAATTACTCTTACACAAGTTTTTAGCTATGTAGAAGATATGTGATGACACATCCTTTGTTAACATGACATTGGATTGGTCACCTTTTGGTAAACAAGGCACATATACTATAGAAGGCATAACATGTTTTATAAATGTTATATAATTTGAAAAAAATGAATTAACAAACTTCATGTAACGACAATTTGTATTAAATATAGTTCTGAAATTAATCTTCTTCTATTAAATAATTTAGCTATGTAGAAGATATGCTATGAAATATTCTCTGTCAACATTGGACTAGTGTGGAACTGGTCACCTTTTAGGTTGTAAGCAAAGGGCATATAATAGGATGCATAAAATGTTTTTTTAAGGTTATAATATGCCAAAAATGAATGATCAAACTTCATATAAAGACATCTAGTTCAGAGACTCTTCCAGATAGCTACATTGAGAGGTCAGATAACCAACTTCACCACCAAGATCAAAATATCAAGGAATACATCCCATCTTCATCCTGACTTCAAAATATGTCTACAAGGGAATACAAGAAGAACCCAGTCATGGCTTATCCAAGGAGGCACTTATGGACCTACCAAGAAACTGATACAACATGAGATCAACATCTACCTCAGACATCCAAAGGATGTAAAAAATCTAAATTATGTCACTCTTGAAAAAACAGACATCAAAGATGTCAAAGACTCAAATTAAAAGAGCTTCATCGATCCATTCCCCACTATTTCACCTTCACATATTTCAGTGAACTGTAAGAGGCCAGATGCCATAGAGAGTGCCTCATTGGATAAGCCATCTGCCTTCTTGTTGTATTCTCTGTAGACATGAGCAAAATCAAGGGAAAGAAAGGATGATTCGAGATTCTTGATATTTTGACACCATCCATATTCCAGGCTATACTGAAGGCATTCTGACAAGCTACACTAGCTTGGATTGAATATGGAATGCCAGAAACAAAAATGTGATCAAAACAAAATAGATTTCACTCTCAGGATTAAAAAGAGATAAAAAATAGAGAATGAATGACAAAACTTTACATTGAAACAAATATTTGGTTATCAGTACAGAATGGAATACTATAATGGATGTTACAAAGCCTTTAAACATGAAGAAGCCTATCACATAACAAAATTAACAAATTGTTAATGGCAATGCCCCAGAACATATGACACAGTTCAAAAAGTACCATGCTGAACACTATTCTAAGCAAGATCTCATAATAAGGTCCAACAGATGACACAGTTCAAAAAGTACCATGCTGAGCACAATATCAGAGATAGATTTTGTAATAACATCCAATAGACCAAATTAATAAAACAATCGTTTCAAAACCAGTCAAACTCCTTATTAGAATGTTGTTGATCTATTTAACCATGTTGTCTTCTTTGACTTCCCTAGGCATGGCCTTGACACATTATTCACTCGATTTTCATATCATGGGATAACTCAGATCCGAATAACTATCAGACAATCACGGTGAGGCACACATTCTCAAAACTACATGTTATAGTTCTTCATCTATGGCTTTTGGATGAGTTGGAGAGTGTTAGTGTTACCCTTTAGTTTGCACGAGGATTAATGAGGGGATTGAAGATGATGATGTGCCAAAGAAATGTACTTGCAAGGTTGCTTCAACCAAAATTTTTGAAGTCCTATATATAGTGTTCCAGCTGTCCAACTTTGTGTACATAAAGATCTAGTTTTCAGCATATTTTATCTTGAAAATTGAATAGTTACTAGTGCTGGTTATGCTTGCTGATTTGACTTAACATTGAATAGATTTTGTTGAGTGAGTTAAAAAATATAGAAGCTAAAGGGGAAAATTTACTGTTGTGATAAATATGTTGTTATAAGTTACCTTTAGATTTGTTATCTTAGAAAGTGTGCCCTAAAGGCGGGAATTTTTTTCCATTGAGGTACTCTTGCTAAGTATTTCCTTTCTTGGGTTGCCTAGTGTATTTGGTTAAAAAGAAGTGAAGTATATGCTGATGTAATTTAACATTGCAAATTCATCCAAGAAACCTCAAGGTTGAGGTGGAATTTCTAAATTTCCATTAATTTTCCTATAAAGAAATTCCAATACTTCTTACTTCAAAACATATACAAGACACCATAGAACTGGGATTAGCAAGGTCAATTGGGTCTAGCCCAAGTGGTTGTGGGATGGAGTGTTATCCTCCCCACATAGATTCTATTCCTGCAAGTGACATGTTGAGCTCATAATGATTATATTGTTGTAATAGCTCCAAAACATGTTGTTGACATGGCCTTATGCCCTAAAGAATGCAGTGTTTACCTTGGGTACCATCCTCAGAATGAGGGCAAGTGCTCAGAGATTTTCCCTAGGATATATTACCTAGAAATATGTGTGTATGTGTGTATTATGGATTGGAAAACATTAGACTTCCTCTTCCCAATACTATTCTCAAAATTAGGGTAAGTGCCCAGGGATTTTCTTCAAGATATATTACCTGCAAAAATTTTAAAAAGAGAGGGATTGGAAAACATTAGACTTCCTCTTCCAAGCACCCATAACACCTATGCTGCTATATGAGTGCAAGATATGGGGTCCAAGCATAACTGAAAACACATGGAATGAATTGAAAGGATGCAGATACTGGAAACAATTGGCAACAACCTTCCTTAGAATAAAGGTAAGCACTCTATATGAGATACTTCTAGCATAAATGGATTTATACCCAATAGGAATCAAAGCAATAAAGAAACTAATATTAATAATTATACAGACAAAATGTGGTAGGCATGGTAGGCAAAAGGATATCCAACAAGATTCATCAAGAAGGCAGAAAAAAAAAACACTAAGGAACTGCAATGTAAGATGTGGTTTGACAGCTAGAATATAGTGGAAGTAAGATGCCCCATGAATAGGAAGGAGCTGAAAATCCACTTACAAAAGTGCTACAGAAAAGAAACCCTAAGAGGAAGTAACAATCTACATGGCCAATATCAACCTATACTCTAGAGGATGAAATAAGAAATCAAGACTATCTGAAACTAAACATTCCAAGGAGAGAAAAACATGGTATGGTATGGAAAATTAACATTGAAAAACATGGAAACAACACAATACCTGATGTTTGAGGGATGATTTGGACGGCACCCTTGTCCTTGAGCATTTGGATAACTTATGTGGATATGATGGCATTGTAAGCCTCTTTCTAGAGTTTAGGATGTAATTCAAGTATGTATTCTGGAACCCTATTTCATCACTCATACTAGTAGAATAGAGTTGACTATTGGTTTGAAGATAGTATTCTGGGCAAGAAATACTAAATGTAGCACATTGTAGAGAGGACATTAAGGGCAGCAACTACAATGATGTTTTTAGGTTTTGCTCCAGAAAATTTTGGACAAAATAGCAGTGACAGAGAAGACTGATGATGCCTTTTCAGACATGTCTATAAGTGTGTTATTCCTTGGATTTATGGAAGACTCAAAGCCTACAAATACCCATCTATAGCATGAATTCTTACATTTCTGGAGGCCTGTAAACTGGTAGTAGATTGGCAGCAAAACAAGGATGTTTTTCAGCAGTAAATATGGGCAGGAAGAGCACTAAATCTGACTGCAAACTTGTCCTAGTAGATCTGTTTGGTTTTGAACAGCCCTATGGTTATACTTGTATGATTTTCAGAACTGTTGGCATTTCCTGTGGTAGATTTCCTGTGGAAACAACACAATACCTGATGGTACCAGAAAAACAGAGGAATAATGCCTACTTCATAAATATTTTTTTGTTTAGTAGCTACTCCAAGGTCATTGCATGCTTACATCAATGGATCCAACTTCTCCACCGAGTCAACTTGAAATGTGAAAAAATATATTCTTAGGAATATATATTCTTCCCTTTGCTCATATATAATAGCTCAATAGTCCAAGGTCCTGGAATGCATGCTTATATATAATAGCTCATGTTATTTTGTTTGCATTCTCCAAATCAACCTCATTCATCCATGCTATATTGTTTTTATGTTTTCAATTATTCAATAAATGTGGAGATAAACAAAATCTCTAGTTATGTTGACCTATATATGATATTAAAGCTATGCAAGTCACTGATATTAAGAGAGACTCTAAGTAGGACAGACACACCGATGCTCTAGACAATCAATGTACTGTATAAATTTGGGTAAACACCAATGTGACCATGCACCAACTAGTCAATTTGTTGTATAAATTCAGATAAAAAAAGGAATGCACACAAATGATTTCCACGGCTAAGCCCAAAGCAATCATTGGCTGCCATCTAGGAAAGACAGTTCCTTGATTCATTGCCACCAACAGCTACGAAAATATTTATGCAGCTCTAATGGAAAGTTGTGATTAACAACGTCCAGCTTTGATATAATATGTAATGGTGTAGCATAAATTCTTTGATCACTCTTCACGTTGTCTCTTTTTCCTTCATCCATAACCTTATTAAAAAGTTACAGTGTATCAAGCCTTTTAACTGGATTCTAAACTTACATATAAGCTAAAGCAAAATCAATTTAAATTGCAACCAGACTTGATGCCTTTAAAAAACATGTAATTCAGACAAACATAAAATTGGATTTTATGCAAAAAGGAAAAACCTGTAGGGAGGGCAATGATAACATCAATCGTGTTACCCAAAAAGATTAAAAAGGTCTTCGCACAGATCAAAAGAAATAATGAATGTAGGTACAGATTACTCTCCGAATCTTAAACAGCATCTAACATTAGTAGGGTAACATATTCTTTGTCTGAAGCTCCAACTAAGTGAGTTCACCTAATAAGAATGGTGAGTTTACCTAATATATATGATCACTGATTATTCAAATGCCAGGAATTAAGCTGGTTCAACCGCTCTTGGTACTACCGGCCTTTCCCTTCGCCTATTATTTACAGGGCTATTATATGGGTGCCTATTTCATTTAATAAGCTCTGTAACGGCAGGGGGGATAATCCCTACCTACCTGATGCCGCGTTTATAGCCTGTTCACTAGTTGCGGGTTTGCTCACATCACCTACAAATAAAGACAAAGCACCATATATTTTTTATTGCCTCTAAAAAGCCTGCCTCTTCAAATGTATATCTGAAGCCTCTGTCGTATCGGCATCAGTAATGTACAGTAATCAGAGTAAGCATGTAGAACTCATAATCACTATGTACACCTGTTGAAACTAGAACTACTAATCCCATTAAGCTAGTGTTCTATTGGAATAAAATGAATAAGGGTAACAATGATTTGACTTCTCTATTACCATAACCTTTTCTCATATTGAATACGATAGAATCATTAGGGCTTAACTTACATGTAAATACTGGAACCTGTAGGGAGGGCAAGTGAAGTATGAATTGAAAGATCAAGTCCACTAAACAGCCCCTGACCATAGGCATTTTTCATCAAAGATTAAACACACTACAATGTACCTCCAAGAATGATATGCAATGGCTCTCCAATGTGCCTCCTCCAACACCAGAGAAACCCACCACAAACCCACAACCACAAAACGGTGAATAAACGCCCTCATTTTCCAGAAAACACTGCTACCACTGCAATGCTGCTGAAAAAACGACCTGTTATCCAGCCAGAAAACACGATGGAGAAAACGTGGAGAAAACCCAGAAAACCCAAGGAGTAAAATGCCCTCGTTTTCTAGAAAACACTGTTACCGCTGCTCTAATTTGAAAAAATGCAATGTTATCTCGCCACACAATGGAGAAAACGTGGAGAAAACCCACAGAAAACCCAAGAAGCAACATGCCCTCGTTTTTCAGAAAACACTGCTACCACTGCTCTGATTTGAAAAAACACCCTCTTATCCAGCCACACGATGGAGAAAACGTGGAGAAAACCCACAGAAAACCCAAGGAACAACATGCCCTTGACCACAAGCAAACCCAGCTCGCAGGCACCTCGGCTTGGTACAGGTGCACTCAAACCACAAGCAAAGCAGCTCGCAGGCACCTAGCAGGCTTGGAGGACTGGTGAATGGCACAGGCAAAAATGTTGAATAAAACATACCCCAACATATTAGATATTTACATAGTAAAAAAAAACCCTAGTTACCCCTAATATACCCCCAATATATTAATTTTTAATTTTTTAATTTTAACCCCCCCAATATGAACGGACGTGATATCATATTGGTCCCTAGGTGACGCCCCCGTGGCTAATTAAAAACATAATAAATCATCCAAATCATTGAAAAACTCCTAATTTTGGTTTCCCATTCAAGTTTCCATACTCACGACCGACACCACCTAAACGTTGTTTTCACAGAGCAATGGCACCGCTTGAGTGCAGACAAACATGCGTAGTTCTTATCGGGTACTGCCTATCCCATAAGGGGCAGGAGAGGTGCCCATATTTTGGATTTAGGGATTGACTAAAACTACCCAAAAACCCCACAAAATAAAAAATGAATACATTAAAAGGAAAGGCTAAGGTTCTATGATGGTGCTTGAAACAAATGGTAGAATCTCCTGGAATCACTGACTGAAGATCTAGCTCAATTCTCTATAAAATACTCTCACCGAGTGGTAAATAGTAAAATGATTTGATTTTTACCATTCAAATGACTTATATATATATTTTTAGGGTTTTTATGTGTTATATTGATATTTCAAAAATCATTATTATATAAATGCCCATTTATATAGTTCATCAAAGTCATTCTTTGAGAGATTAATGATCATTTTTTAGTCTTACAGGAGTAAAAACGAAAATAGTGAAGTCTATGGGGAGTTTGTTTTTGAATTTTTCGTACTTCCATAAAACGGAAAAAGTCCTTGAGCGTTTGTTTTGACCCTTTGGTCACGCTCTTAGAACTCAGTATCAAAGTTCTGAGTCTTTTTCCAATTCTTTTTAGGCTCATAAAAACTTTTCATTGTGAAAAAGAAACCTAATGGAGTCTCCTTTAAACTCTTTTCGGACTCCCTAAATATGAAAAGATTGTCAAGTACTTTTCTTCTTCATACTCATAAAAGTATTTGAAGAGTCATCTCTCCGATGGTAGGTTATCTCTTTTTTGGTTTGGATAGACTATTTACGAAAAATGATCATTTGGAGTCTTCTTCTGTCTTCGTTCAGACTCTCTAAATATGAACGATACCGAGTTTGCTTTCATTGGACTCGTTAAACTAAACACTGAGAGACCCGTTCAGGGAGCGAACCCCTCCTTTCTTAGGTTCGTAAAATTTATGAGAATGGACTTGTCTTCGGATAAGCTAAAATGAGTGTTTGTTACCCTCTTTGGACTCATAAAAATGAAAAGAGGCACTCATCAATCATGATGGGGGAATTAAGGGAAGGGAATCATTTTGAAAATCAAATGGCATTTGTTTGTCACCTTTGAACATGGCACTTGTCTGCATATCATTAAGTCAATTGGGTATTCAGCTGACTTACAAGTTTATCCACTTTCATGAGTCATGTCACTCCTTTGAGCCTTTCAAAAAGAATGCATTGTCCACAGTCGTATTGTGTGTCCGTCTATTTTAGTCATACTTCCAAGTATTTTGTCGTGTCGCCCGATGTTCAAAGGAAGTAAGAAGTTTACCTCTACAGTTAAAACAACTTTTGTGTCAGTGCTTTTGAGTCATTCCTATGGTTACATTATATTCAACATTCCAGAACTTTGTTCCAAGTTTTGTGTCGTCGATGTGGGATTCATCATGGCCCTCCTTCGACGAGACTATTCATGTTGACATCAGCTCATCATCCAAGAAATAGTCTTAGAAACAAGTTTAGTACCTTGAGATCTATATGCCTCAATGACGGATTCTCTTGCTTTCGACACAGGTTTACATCATTGACCTTTGATCGAAATATTCCACTGGGTGTTCGACATCAAAACATCTATTCACACTCAGTAGATTGTACTAGGGTACCTTGGGAATCATTGACATCAATGGTGATCTCCCTCGCACTTGTTAACGGTTCACATCATTGACCGGTAATCAAGTGGTTTCTACCATGTTCAACTCCATATCATTGTAATCACATGGATAGAATCGTACTTTGTGGAAGACGAGATGAAGACCCTGGGTACCCATTGGAAATGATCATAGCTTTTCCTCCCTAGGTTGCAATGGAGTGTTGTATGAAATACTAGCATGGATCCACATTTTTATGGTCATGGCTATGCTCAAATTTGTGTCTGTATGATGTAGATCTACGTTGTATATCTGGTAGCTATGTCCAAGTTTGAGTCCTTTATCACATGGATCTACATTTATTCTAGTAGCCATGTTTGTTTATTCCTCTCATGGATCTACCTTGTATTGGTCTGCAGCCATGATGAGGTTACATTTACTCATGATTCAAAGTATTGATGGATTGTAGATGCCTACTCGATGATACTCTCCAATCAAGCTAGCTCTTACCTCGAAGTGATAACATGTTCTATCAAAGCTCTCGCCTATCGTATCCCTCTAGCCTCATGCTTTGGGGGGAATTCTGTTATACCCAAATTCTGTCACCAGCATGTGATAAGATCTCTAACACCTTTATTTTCCCTAAATCCCAAACTTAAAATGAAAATAGTGCTCCAAATGTTGATCTTACATATAAAAATCTAGCATCGCTTCTGCCCTTTAATAAAAAAAGGGTACCTTCTTCAGCACCACTTGTAATATGTTGGCAGTAAGCAGTGGCACCGCCTTTACCTGTTAAGCAAGGCGTATTTCTACCCAAAACCGCTCTGTCATGGTGAACCAAGAGCGGTGCCCTTGGTAAAAGGAGAAAAAAAGGAGGTTTCACGAAGCTTCTAGAACAAAAGCTTCATGGCTAGACTTATCCCTAATCACCTGGGTTAGTTAAGCTTGAGATCCATGCTTTGAGGATATCATGGCCACCTCACCCACCTATTTCTCAACCATTCCTATCCTTTGAGCCCTATAAAATTAGGCTCATACTCCATGGTTGAGGGGAGAAGAAAAGAGTAAAGTTATGCTACTGAATTAACATCTTGGCCTAATCCACTAGAGAGCATAGAGGAGCAAGTTGGAGCTATTGGGGATGAGATGTTAGTCTTGTGAAGGAGTGCATCGACACTAAGGCAAAGGTTGTAAGCTCTTTCATTCATCTATTAATGTAAAGTTGGTTCCTTTCCCATATATATGTTGTGTTATAATCTCACATATGTACTATCAGATTCCTTAGTCACTGATATAGATCTATGGATAGTTTTCTGGTATCTTGGATGTTGTCATGTGTTTGATGTGTTTATGCAGGTCTTCCATCAGAGATCTTATTCCAGGCATCTATAGTCTCTAGGGAAAGTCTTCTGACATAGTTGTGACTAATTTGTTTTGGATCTGAACCATTCAGACCAGAGGAACAACTTTTGTCCGCAGAAGGTGTAATATTCCTGATAATAGCCCCCCATAAATGTCATGATAATTTAACAATTAGAGGTGAGTTTTTACAAACCATCACCAAAAGTTCAATTCTTGAGACTTTCAGATGGATAATTTTTTAAAATCCGCATTGAAAATGTATTTAGGGG
>LPNX010413620.1:41175-53675 GCA_001517045.1 Pseudotsuga menziesii
CACCCACGCTGCATACTTTTGACGGACCCTGCTACCCCAAAAACAAGAAATACCTGAAAAAATGTGATGATGATGTCATCATCACATTTTTTCAGGTATTTCTTGTTTTTNAATGTATGCATTAGATGGAAGTGTTGAAAGACTTAAAGCAAGGTTAGTTGCCAAATATTTTTCCCAAGTTGAAGGGATTGACTACAATGAAACCTTTTCCCCTGTCACAAAAATGAACTCCATCCGCCTTGTTCTTTCCCCTGCAACCTTACATAATTGGGAAGTCCATCAAATGGATGTCAAGTCTGCCTCCTTACATGGTGATTTACAGGAGTAAATTTACATGGAACAACCTCCTGTATATGTTCATAATAACTCTAGCCTTGTCTGTCGCCTTAAGAAGTCCTTATATGGCCTTAAGGAAGCTCCTAGAGTTTGGTATGCCAAAATGGATAGCTTTCTCCTTGACACTGGTTTTTCTAGATGCCATTTTGACCCCAATGTCTATACCAAGAAAGTAGGAAACCATCTCATCATAATTTTTCTTTATGTTGATGATCTTATCCTTATTGGTAGTGACCCTAACCTTTTAACCCATATGAAATCCAGTCTTAAGCAAAATTTTGAAATGTCAGACTTAGGTCATTTGCATTATTTTCTTGGTCTCCAAGTCTTACAAACCAAAGAAGGAATCTTTCTTTCCCAGTATAAGTATACTTGTGACCTTCTTCATCACTTTCACATGGAATATTGTAAACCAACCCCTTCTCCCTTCCAGTCTGGAGTCAAACTTTCTACCACTTGTACTTCACCTGAAGTAGATGCCACCTTGTATCATCAACTTGTTGGTAGTCTCTTATACTTGAATCATTCCCATCCTGACCTTTCCTTTGTTGTTGGTCGTGTTTCCCTTTATATGAAAACACCTCATGAAAGTCACTGGAAAGTAACAAAAAGAATACTTCGATATATTCGAGGTACAATTCAATTTGGGATTCATTACAGTACAGGGGGGAAACCTTTGTTGGTTGGTTTCACTGATTCAGATTGGGCCGATGATCCTGATGATCGAAAGTCTACTGCAAGTTATGTTTTCATTCTGGGATCTGGACCTATCACTTGGGATTGCAAGAAACAATAAGCTCTTGCTCTTTCTTCAACAGAAGCAGAATATCGACCCGCAGTTAATGCCAATCAGGAAGCTTTATGGCTTCAACAGATCCTTTCAGAGTTTGGATTCAAGCAGCAATAGCCTACTCCACTTTGGTGCGACAATCAAAGTTCCATCAAGCTTTCCAAATATCCAGTTCTACATCAACGCAGCAAACACATTGAGCTACATATGCACTTCATCAAAAATCTTGTTCATGATCGTGTTCTTGAAATTCTCTATTGCCCTACAGATGATCAAGTTGCAAACATCTTCACCAAGTCTCTTACAAAACTGAAGTTTTCTAAACTTCGATCTATGTTAGGATTTTAGGAACGTGTCCTTAAGGGGGGATAGGCTCTAATGCCTCCTTCCTTTTCCTAATAGTGTCACTTTTGTAAATCCTTCAATCCTATCCCAAGTTTTTCTTAAGGGGGAATGTTAGGATATTTAGACAATTAGCAATTAGTTAAGATCAACTTGTGTAATATATCCATTAGGTAAAGTGTGTTTATTTAGTATGCATTTGTAAATATTCTAATCCAACGGTCACGATATGTTCTAGACATAAAGTGATCCGACGATTCAACTTCTCTTAGATCATACCTACCATTGATACGTGGCTTAACACCCGATTGGTCCATGATCTCTATTTAAAGAGCATGCAGGGTCCTTGGCTAATTGATCGATTATGAGAAACTTATTTGTAACTTTCTTAGTTTGCATAATAAATAGGCTCCAAGTAGCTATTTGGTTGGGACTGTGGACTGTTTCCCTCTCGAGGGTTTTAACCACATGACAAACATCGGTGTATCGATTTGTGATCTATTTGTGTGAGTGGTTGCTATTGGTGTTCGGTCTTTTGGGAGTACCCTGTGTACCCTAACATAGGAAAAGTACATATTTGAAGTTCTATATAGTAAACCATCTTCCATTTAAGTGGTTATTAAATAAATTATTCAACCCCCAGGTTATGTGTTGATTTCCTTATCCAGAAATAGTTGAGGAATGATCATTTCTTGAAAATAAACTGATCCTCAAACAACTAGTTGAATACCAAAACCATAACACTTCTACTATAGGAAATAATGGGAGAAAGGGGGAAGATTTGTGTTGATTTGGTGAAGTATTGAGTTAGGTGGAAGTTCATTTCTATTGATTTAGTTAAAGTGGTGGAGGTTGGATTACCAAGGATCTTGTCACCTTTTCCATATATGTGTAGAGATTAACCTCAGTAATGGTTTTCCAGAAAAAATTATAATAGAATGGGTTGATCTCACTTTCACCTAGTTATTATACTATGAAAACAAAACATTCATATGTATATTATGCCAGCAAATTGGACACTTCTAAGATGCTTGTCTATATTCTTGATTCTCTCCTCAATCGAAAGGCATCAAGAAAAATCCTAGATAATGGTAATAAACAAAGAGAAACATGTATATTCCCATTTGTAATCAACATTATTGAAGTAGACATAGGCACCATCAAATTAGAAGGTGGATACCTCATAATATAAGTATCTTATTCATGTTCTCCTTAGTAGAAGGAGGAAGAAAGAATAAACTTTAGTGTGACCAAACCCTCATAGTGTTCTAAAAAACATCCATGAATTGAATAATTATGAAAAAGGTAAGGAGGAAAAGCTCGATCATGACTGTAAATCCCCCTTCACTCAATTTGACTCACAGAAGGGGACATTAGCTAATTACAAGCTTCTAAATTTCGCCCCATAGCCATAATTTTTAATCCATAACAATTAAAATACATGTGCATATCCATAATATAAATACACAACGAAATAAAATATATCCACATGAACCTAGCATGCATATATGACCATAATCATTACATGCATCAATTGAAAACATTGCAGATTCAAATACAAAAGAATAATTATCTTTACACAAAGAATATCCAAGAAAATGGATGCATAAGTACAATATTCCACCCAACTGTAGGCACTCTATCCATGATATACTCTTTCTACCGAGTGCCCATCCCAAAGTTGTTCTTTGAGGCCACTAGAGCCAAGGAAACATCTATAAGATTCTCTCTCTCATCCCACAACTCGCTATGATATCTATGCTTAGCCAAATGCTCATCTAGAGCTCTACAAACAACTCACTCAACCATCAAACTGCCATGGCACTCCTTCCAACTACCCCACAAAACATAAGGAAAGGATTCCCCTTCTCTAATCCATATTTCCCTTAGGAAATACAACCCTTACAGTGAATACCAGTGTGTAGTAAGAGTCCAATCTACTATATGTTATTGGAGAACCTCTTGTAGCATAAAATATGGATTCTCAAGCATCTGTGAGTAGAAAAAATAAATGGTTAAGGGTTCCTAGTTTTCCCAACGTCTATGCTCACCTACATCCTTCTATTTTTTCCTTCAAATCCACAACTCTATTTCTAAATTCGAATTTATGGGTTATACATAGTATGGTAATGGTCATGAAAAACAATAGGAAGCTCTACATAGTGTAGAAATATTCATGAGATAATGATAGAATGAGTGTTGACTCCAAGGGGTATGAGATGATGGTGAAAAGACAACTGACATAAATTTTGACTATAGAATAAATGACTACTAACAACTTCATAACTAACTTCTGAAAACTAATAGAACTATCACAAAAGTGCAGTCAACTCCATGCTTTAATGAACTACATGAAGTGACTTTTCCCACCAACCTCACACATGCATTCAATGATTGAATTTAATAACCAAAATAGGGTAATTGGATCATTTAAAGCACATGGCAGAATTTGGATGAGTTCTAAGGTTGACACTTGGAAGCAAGGATTTAGTTTCCCATAGGTCTCATTTCATCTTCTCCTCTAGTGGAATCATATCCCCTCTAGTGCTCTTTACATAGCCATCTTCGACCATTTTATTATTTTCCAACATAATATTTATAGATATTCAAATTGGCATGATAATCCAATCACACGGCCCACATAAAAATATTTTCATCATACATGCCTAACCATTCACTAGCTAGGCCTTGGAATTGAGCTCCACACTAGGAATCTAGAATAGCATATTTACATCATTTATATAATTTTGATTAAATAATTCCAAGTCAAAGTTGGAGATACTACAATGACCACCTCGAGCTTATGAATCCTTCTAGAAATTTAGTCCCTACTTCTATGTCACTAGCCCAAGAAAATACCCCTAGGTGCATCAATGTTCAAAATAAAAAAAGGAAAGAGATATATCCACATAAGGAAACCCACAACATTTAGTGGATATGCAAGTTCTCTGTCTCTTTGTAATTCAATCGACTTGCTTTTGTCTCCTCCTAGGAATTTTTGTTTGGTACTTAGTCATGTCATAGTTTTCATTCATGTAGTCTTACATGTTCATTATTTTCTATCCATCTTCAAGCTCCCTATAGTCATACAAGTAAATGTTTTATATCCATATTCAAGCTCCCTTGAGCGTCCTGTAGACTGATGTATTTTATCCTCTTAATATATGAAAAGATACTTCTTACTAATACATAAAAAAGATAGAAGTTATATTAATATCATTTTGTAATTATTTTATAGAGCTCACATAAAGAGGAGGTTGAATACCACAATGATGCCAATGATAATAATGATGAATTCAATCATAGTACTCTCCATATATATTTTCACTTTTTTTTGGGTTATATTTATAGATTTCCTATCTCTATCAAATATCATTGTGTAAGTTTAAATGTATTAATCTACACTTTTGTATCCAGGGTATTTCCAGAGGCTAAAGTATATTACTTTTACAAATCAATGAAAGAAGTTGTTCATCTATTCCTATAGGATTATCCTTTTTAAAATCCATTCATAAGTTGCAACAAGACAATAGTGAAAAACACAGTTTCCTTTGTGTAATAGTGTGCAAAACATAGGAAAAACTTAACATGGTTTTGTACAAAACAAAATGTTTTCAAGGAGCCTAGTGGTTTTTCTCTACACTTTTGATTTCTCCATTCATTTGATCTAGTACCTAACAATACATTACTCATTGGACCCATGTATTGCATATCCATCTTGGAGAATGATAAAATCCAACACTAAATCTAGATGCTACTACAAAATGGGAAAGCAAATTGAGAACTTCACCCTATGGAAGCACAATTATTCTCACATATAATAAATACAACATATATGAAATAAATATTGCACCCTAAAATCATCACAATAAAAAGTTGTTATCCAAGCACACACATGAAATACCTTCTAAACTCTTTGAGAGGTTCCAAGTTCTTTACAAACATGCATCTAAAATAAGAGTACCATTAAGTCTGTGTTGACAATTAGGACATCTATAAAACTACATTCAGATGAAAACTATTATATTGATATGAGAAAATACCAAAGCAAAATCCCGAGTATGTACACTTCTTACGGTTTTTTGTAAGCACCTGCAACATATGCCAAAAATTCTAGAAATTCTTGCACCATACGCCTAGCACCAATGACTAAATGTAATATAATGTCAAAGACCAAGTATTTTGCACCATTGACTAAGAGTAGTGACAAACTCCCTGCAAACAATTGTTACGAACCCATGCCAAGTTAAGGAGAATCCAAGGAGTGCTAGAGCTTGCATCATGCAACATGCATATCTAAGAACATATAAAGACATTCCTAACACATTGAAACACACATTTTATATGATATACAATAATACATCAACATGGCACAATTATGTGGAAGTGTCCAACACCAAATTTGCAAGAAACCCTCCAAATGTTTTTGAAATACAGGTTTTCTATCTATAGGATTCTAGTTGAATACCAATGATTACAATCTCTCAAGAAACCTTCAAAAAATTTCTAATGTACCTTTTCTCCCCACGTGACAATAGGTGAATAGAAATCATTATATCATTTGGGACATGTACACAATGGTGAAGATAGGAGAAAACATATTTAGACTAGAATTTGGCAAGCAACACTCCCCTTTTGATTGAGTAACATTGAGGAATAAGAATTTGTAATGCAACAAATTTTGTTATGGTTTGCACTAGTTTATGGAAATCTCTTTTTGATCAGTAATCAATTTTTTCAACATAGTTTGTGAAATGGTACACATTTATACCTATATTTGTATATAAAGGCTATGCAACCATTCAAAACCCTAAAAAATGCTTTTAATATAATATTTAGAAAGAAAAATAGCCCACTTAGTATCATGTTGCACTTCAACATTAGGAAAATAATACACGGTAGATCTTGTTATTCATTCTAAGTTGTTGGATATATCAGGGATAGAAAGTTGAAAGCCAAATCCAAGCAACATTAAATTCATACTAATATTGGCAATGCCACCCCAATTTGCTATCATAAATTTTGTATACACACCAAAAAAGAAAAAGTAATTTACCATTCCAACTCATAAATTTAAATACAATTCTTTTCAAAACTAAAGGCCTATTTCTTAGCCAATTACTTGAAACCTAATGTTGTGATTTAGATTGCAACATTACTATCACATGAAAAGTGTTTCAAGTTGACAATAAACATCTGTAGAGGGCCAAAGTGAAAAGAAATTAGTCATATTGAAATACTCTCATGATCTTATTAGATAAAGTGAGACTGAAAAAGGGCTAGGGGCATCGTGTGAAAAGTAAAAATCCAATTAGAGTACCTAATTGTAATTGATGTCTTTATAAAAAAATTGTGAAGGAAAAAGGTTAATCAACACCTTGGACATAAGAGCCTTTAACAAAATGGGGTATCAAAAGGTTTGTCAAAGAAAAGGGCTATTTGACATCTTGGACACAAGAGACCCAATAACAAAATTTGGTCATTTCATCATTCCCAATTTCTCGTTAAACATATAAATAGTCATTTTCGTAGAGACGAAAAGGAAAAGAAATTCAAGCCAAATGTTTTAAAGGAGTTTAATAAATTATTTAAGAACATAAATTATGGTTTATTATACTTTTGATTTTTTCTCTTTATAGAAGTGACACATTTACCTAAGTTGTAGATGGGCCCAATTACTCTCTTTACAACCAAAATAAGTGCTTCTAAATAATGAGTATACGTAGGATAAAGAGCTTTAATAAATGCAATAAGTTTAATGTCAACTTTTACACCAGTTGCATCAATATCATGGAAAATGGCTCTAATTTCAGAAGCAAGTTTCATTGGATCATTATCTTTTAACTCTAAGTTAAATAACTTCATTACCAATTGTATGATTTCAAGATCAGAATGTGAATCATACAAATCTTTTAGTTTCTTTAATGCTTCCCAAGCACTTTTGCTAGAAACTAAATGTCTACTTACTTCTTCACTTACAGATGCAATAATCAAGGCATAAGCCTTCTTGTCCTTGCTTTTCCATAATGCTAACTCTTTGGCAATTAGTAGGTGGAGAACATATTTTCAAGAACGCTTTCAAAACACATTTGCATGTAACTAATATATATATATATATATATTTCAGAGCCATATAAATGTTCTTTATTTTCCTTTTCGATGGTTCTAATGCTTCATTAACATTTTTCGGTTGCGAATTCAACTTAGTATTACCAACACTAATAGCCTAAGAATTTTATTTATTAACCAAATTAAGAACCTCGTACTCTTGGAGAGCCACAAATTGACAAATGACAGAGATATGCATAGGCATAGAAACAACAGCAGAACTAGGATCTTCATCTTCATTTCCATCTTCAAGATCCTTGGCTTCCATGATTGCGGTGTAGCATGCATAACTGGAGTGAACACTGGATGAGTTTTTCAATGCACTAGATGCAGCTTTGAATGTCAGGCTTTGAATGATGTGAGTCTGGTTTATTTATAAAAAGTATTTTTGGACCATATGGTTTGAAATCCTTTGAGAATTTGTCATTGCACTGCAATAGATAGGCTGCATTTAAATCAACTGAAGGACAACACACCAATGACAATTTAAAAAAATGTGTTTTCAAAAATTGTTTTATAAAACTCAAAAACTATAGTTTTTTGAAAAATCAATCACTTAATTGCTAAACTAATGCCCTCAACTGAATACTATATGTGGAAGACATAATAATAAACTTATATAATTGGATACTATTCTATTCAAATATGGCATACCAATTAAAGAATTATTGCATGGATGTAGAAACTCTTCCTTTCCATGTACAAGGCATAAAAACCTATGTTATCCAACTTGTCAATGTTGTATAAATGATGAGGTTTTATATCCTGAATTTTTCTCACCTCTAGAGCCCACATTGGCTGGCCTTTATCCATACTGTGTGGAACATAATTATTGTTGGAAATATTAATTACTTGCATATCCAGAGCTTATTCGACTCTATGAGAGTCCATATCAGTCCAGATCTTGTCAGTGAGTCTGACAAGAGTGAATAGTTCACAATTCGGCAATCTAAACCAATCGACTTAATTTCTGAAGGTAAGTTTGTAGGTAGATAGTTATTATAGTCATTAATGGAAAGTTTGTAGATTCATGTAGAAGCAATTTCAAGTTGCCTATAAATAGAAGAAGAAGATTGTAAAATATCTTAGAACTCACAAGAGAACTCTAGGTGATAAAAAGAGAGAAAGAGAGTTCACTCTGAGCAGAGAGTGAAGTTGAAGCTCAAGCTTCTATGTGTGTGATTCTGTCGAAGAGCCGAAGCTTTGTAAAAGGATCACTCGGTGAGCCCACAAGTTTGGATCGACAAGTTTGTATTACCTTTTGTTATTTCTGAAGAAGTCATATATATGAAATAGTTTATGGTTGAATGCATGTTTATTTAGCCGCACATTCTTTCTAGAGTTACTTAAGTAAATGTTGTTTACATTTATGGTTTTAGTGAAAGATCAAAGAACCCATAAATTTCTCACCCAGTGAAAGTTCCAGGTTTTACAGCAGAGTGGTCGACACAAGTCTTCCTAAATGTTTGGTGATATGTTTTTATAGTTATGTTGAATTGTTGATTGTGTCGGTTTTTACTTCATCTTACTCACAGGTGAAAAACAAAAATCTAATTTCTTAAGTCTTTTAGACTAAGAAATATCATTTGTAAATTTTGACTAAAACCAAACTAGAGCAAGTGAGTCCAAGTAAAATGGTGGAGTAAAACTGACAAGTGGTCGAAGGTGTCAAACAGACAAGTGGTCGAAGTGGTCAACTTACGATTAGTGGTTGAAGTGGTCAAGCCAACCAGTGGGTGAAGTAGTCAAGCTGACTAGTGGTTGAAGTAAAAATAGTGGGTTTCCCCAAACAAGTAAAAAAGAAAAAGAGGTTGGCGTAAATTTTAATTTTTATTAAACTCAAGTTTAGTTGGCTCGGTTTTGGCTAACTGGTATCAGAGCAAGGTTAGGAAAGGAATCTTGTGTTAAAAATGGAAAACTAATTTTCTAAGGAAAATTAAAAATTAAAAATGGCTTCTACTTCTGGCTCATTGCAAAGTCCAATTTTTACAGGAAAGAATTATGAATATTGGTCTATAACAATGATGGTTTTGTTCAAAGGTTAAGATGTCTGGGAGATAGTCTAGCATGGTTATGTAGAACCAACAGATATGACAGCATATAACAATCTCACACAAGTTGAGAAAGATGTCTTGAGGGAACAAAGGAAGAAAGATGGAAAAGATCTGTTCTACATACATCAAGCCATGCATGAAAACATACTCCCAAGAGTAGTAGCATCAATTAACGCTAAGCAGGCATGGTATACATTGGAGACCGCATATCAAGGTTTGGATAAGGTAAGGATATCCAAGCTATAGATTCTTAGAAGAGATTTTGAGTCTCTGTCAATGAAAGATTCAGAGTCAGTAGACTAATTCTACACAAGAGTTGTTGGTTTGATAAATCAACTTAAATCTCATGGAGAAACCATCACAAACCAAGGGGAGGTTTTATACCTTGAATGTTTCTCAACTCTAGAGTCCACATTGGCTGGCCTTTATCCATATTGTGTGGAACATAATTCCCTGGCCACATAGGGATAATGGCGTTTAGTTGTATCTTGTCGAACTTGCTTTTCTATGTCGGTATGGCAAAGAAACTAAATATTTTTCATAGTTGCAACAACACAATGATGTGATCAACAAGGTGGAGGGTTTATCTCTTGCCATGAAGGTGAGCCATATGATTCGGGTCGATTATGTTTGCCGGTGGTGAGAAGCGCATCATATATTATATAAGTAGTAGTTTAATAATTAATTAAGTGCTCGAAAATGATTTTCATTGGTTTGAATATGAAACCCTTGTTTGAATGTGAGCATGTAAGAGGAATGAACATGGCAGGATTGTAAGAGATATCATAGGTAAACACACCTTTATTTTACTAGTGGCCTTTGCTATTACACACATTTAATGGTTAATTTTGGTACTAACATACACAGAATACAGATGTAACGTCATTTCCACTACCCAACCTAAGGATAGTCGTAGCTTCAAATTTCAATGCTCTCTTAAGGTGGGTTGGCAGGGAAAATCTATCATAAAGCAACACTGTTTGTTTCCTTAGTTAGGTGTCTTTAAAAGTGTCTGGCCTATATCTGTATAGGTAAAAAGTTAATAAATAAGGCTTGCATTAATTGTATTGTCATTAATATACTCCAAAGTGCATTTCACTTTAACTTATGTATACCAGAGACGTTAAATTTTGCCGACATTCGTCGGGTGTTGGGTAACACAAAACAAGGTAAACGTCAACCTCAGGCAACCAATAACATTTTAGATAAATATGTTTTTAAAATTGTTTTAATATAAAATATAAAAACAATGTTAAAACCATAATCCAACTAAAAATTAATGACCTGCCTCCTAAACTAATTCCCTCTACCCCAAAAAAACTATTTTTAGAGGACATAATAATCAATACTTTCTTACACCATTCGTTCTTTTTTAACCATGGGAACATCAACCTCCCAAGAGTATATCCAATAGCCTACAAGCCAGATATACCAATAACTTGTGACTTAGTAGGGGTCGAGACATCCCAAAGCCCTTCGAGGTGAGCCTTTATCCCAGGGGTCGCCTACCCTTCGATCCTTGTCACAACAGGCCAATGAGCAACCCTACCCCCCGTCGGTTTTGAACCTATGACCTCCAAGGAGATAACACATGTTCTTAACCATTAGGCTCACTCAGGTGCTCACCATTTGTTGTGTCATAGTATGAGACCCACCACAAGGAACTTGAAAGAACATAAATAAGAATGGACATGTCAAACACCTCTTATAGGCCCCACAATTTATTAGTTTTAATAATCATATGAAATGCCACTATAATTTCTGGATATTTGGGACATACCTTGTGTCACTTGAACCGTCATCCCCTCTCTAATTACATCATCAAATATCCAAACAACTTGTGCAGCGATGGATGCACTGAGGCCCACAACAAGAAGTCAACGTAGTAGATCTAACAAGCAAGCTCCATTAACTTCGGACTCAAATGAAGTATAACACGTCTATAACTAAAGTTTGTGTGGCCTTAGGACACAAGATCCAGTTGCATGGGCTTGTTTAGTTTTTAGTTTTTATTGTTCTAATTTTTAATTTTATCTTGTTGTAAGCTTTGCTTTAACTAAACAACTTGTATTATTAACACATATTCAAACACGAATCAAAATATAATTATCTTATATCATTAACATATTTATTACAAATTCATAAGAGCAAGAGCATTATATTTCTTAAGAAAAACGAACCTAAATAAAAATAATAATAATCATTTTTCTCAACCACCCAAATTACATCTAATAAATAAAATAGTATTAATAATTACGCCTTCGGCGTATATATGTTAGAATTTTGGGGAGGACTACCATCTATGCTTTTTTATCTACGTATGAGAACGACACAAGTGTACTATCCAAACTAATTCTATGGGTGTCATCCTAGATTAAACCAGAATGAAACAAGTGTACTGTCAAGATTGATTCTATGGTTGTCGTCCAAATAATAAATAATTTCAAAAAAATAAAAAATAGCTTAATCAACATGTGATAAGTATAGTTAGTGATAGTTGAAAAAATTAAAATTAATCTTCAACTATTTGATTATTAGATACAACTATGAGCTTAACTCCACGGCTGGTGCAAGCTAATGCTAGTCACTTATGATGCATTCGTTGCAATGGACTTCTGGAAAAACAGAAATCTGAACGTAAAAAAGCAATATTAGAGGTACCTACACAACTTTTTGGAATATGGTGTAAGAATATGAAACGTGGACAATCGGATTACCTTCCGGAATATATAACTTTGATTTATGGAAACTAAGCATAAATACCAAAAAACGAGGTTCTTCTAAGGTTGGTATGTTATATTTTTCCCAAAAAATAATGAATATGTTTGCGTTGGTCCACTCGTTTGGTATGCAAATGGTGGAATTTTGTG
>LPNX010413620.1:58675-81712 GCA_001517045.1 Pseudotsuga menziesii
ATGCTCATGCTGTAAAGTATGATGAACCTTCATCAAAGAGAACTAGATATGAAAGTAAAGATTCTTCAAGTGAGGAAGAATATGTTTTGATTTCCGCTCTCACGGGAAACATTACTCATGGAAGTAATGATTGGCTTATAGAAAGTGGTGCTTCAAAGCACATGACTGGATTCAAGGAATCCTTTGTGAAACTTTCAGAACATGAATCACCTCACAAGGTGAAACTAGGAGATGACTACCAGTATCCAATAAAAGGTACTAGGGAATCCTCCTATAATCTAGACTCTGGAAAGTCTATGACAATGAAGGAAGTATTGTTTGTACCGGGACTCAAGAAGAACCTTCTCTCGATATCTGCATTAGATGAAAAAGGAATGAGGGTTGCATTCATAGATGGTCAAGTCATCATGTGGCCAAAAGGAAAGACTATTGATGATGCAATAGTGATTGGGGAACAAGAAGGAGGTTTGTACAAATTGAAGGCCATCCAAAACAAGCCTTGGTCCATGACATAGTAGAGCCAAATGAACTTTGGCATAGAAGGCTTGCACATGTGCAATACAGAGCACTACCTCTTGCAAGCAAAGTTGTTGAAGGTCTTCCAGAAATACAAGCAAAACATGATGGGGTCTGCAAAGGATGTGCGAAAGGAAAGAACAAAAAGAAGACATTTCCAAGTAGTGAGAGAAAAACAAAAGGAATCTTGGAGATCATCCACTCTGATGCATGCGGTCTAATGTCATCAAGTTCACTAAGTGGGTATGTATACTATGTTTCTTTCATTGATGAATTTTCTAGGAATACATGGATCTACTTCATGAAGAACAAAGATGAAGTATTCAGCAAATTCAAGGAATTCAAAGCCTTGATCGAGAATCACACTAAAAAGAATATTAAGACCTTTCGATCAGATAATGGCGGAGAATTCACGTCAAATGAATTCAAAGAGTTATGCAAAGACTCAGGGATTAAGAGGGAGTTGTGCACTGCTTATAATCCACAACAGAATGGGATTGCAGAATGAAAGAACATAACTATCATGGAAGCCGCAAGAACTATGCTTCATGATCAATATCTTCCTGTGCATCTTTGGGAAGAAGCTGCCAGAATAGCGGTGTATGTACAGAACCATACTCCACACAGAGTACTTGAGAACAAGACTCCTAAAGAAGTCTTCTCCGGCAAGAAACCATAAGTCATCCATCTCAGAATTTTCGACTGTCCTGTGTAATACACATTCCAAAAGAGAAGAGGACAAAATTAGATCCTTTAGGAAAGAAGGGTATATTTGTGGGATACTCTGAAAGATTGAAGGCTTATAGAATCTATTTCCCAGGATACAAGAATATTGACATCAGTAGGGATGTGACATTTGATGAAGACACGGCTTACAACAAATCCAGAAAGAAACCTGCTAAAGAAGCAGAAGCACCCAGAATTCATGATACAACCATGAACGAAGAAACTCAAGGAGAAGATCGAGAATTTGACGAACCACAAAGACCTATAGATCTACCTCTGGAGAAGAATCCTCATAAGAGGAAACATGCTTGGGTACATGAAATTATCCAAGGTGTAGAGAGATATGGGGCTCCAGAAGAGAATCACAGAGAAAGAAAGAGGACCAGATCCTGCTCCGGGTATGTAGCATTACTATGTGATTTCATCGATAAAGAACCTTCCAATTATGAAGAAGTGACAGAACGGAAAGAATGGAAGGATTCTATAATCGAAGAGTATCAATCGATCATGAAGAATGATGTTTGGTATGTTGTCCCAAGACCAGAAGGGAAGTTAGTTGTAACTTCCAAATGGATCTACAAGATCAAGCATGCTACAGACGGTAGCATTGAAAAATATAAGGCAAGATTTGTGGCTCATGATTTCTCCTAGAAAGAAGGAATAGATTATGAAAAAACCTTTGCACCTGTAGCCAAATACACTTCCATCAGATCAGTACTTGCCTTGGCTACAATAATGAAATGGAAGATACACCAAATGGATGTCAAGATTGCTTTCTTGAATGGTGTAGTGGAAGAGGAAGTGTATGTAGAACAACCACTCGATACCCAAGAACATGGTATGGAAGATTGAAGAAAGCCCTGTATAGTTTGAAACAGACACCCAAGACATGGTACGGCAGAATTAACAGCTTTCTATCCAGTTTGGGCTTTACCAAGAGTAAAGCAGATTCCAACCTTTACTACAAGGTTGAAGATGGCAACCCAGTGATGCTTCTACTATATGTAGATGATTTGTTTGTAACAGGTATGGATGGGTTGATTGCTGATACAAAGAGAAAGCTTGCTGCTAAATTTGAAATGAAGGACTTGGGTATGATGCATTATTTTTTAGGCATGGAGGTGTGGCAAAATACAAATGGAATCTCCCTCGGAAAAGGGAAGTATGCAGTAGAGATCCTGAAGAGGTTTGGGATGATGGAATGCAAGGCTATGGCCACACCTATGGCATCGAACCTGAAGCTATTGAGTGATGCTTCATCAGAGTCGGTTGATGTTACGATGTATCATCAAATGATTGGGTCCTTGATGTACCTAACAAGCATGAGACCAAATATTTGCTTTGTTGTGAACGCCTTGATCCAGTTCTTGATAGATCCGAGAAATGTTCACTTGATTGTTGCAAAGCATATTCTAAGGTATCTGAGGGGTATCATTGATTATGGGCTCAAGTATGAGTCAAATCAGAATATTAACCTAGAGGGTTATGTTTATTTAGATTGGGTAGGAAGTGCCATCGATAGGAAGAGCACTTCAGGGTGTTGCTTCAGTATGGGATCAGATGTGATCTCTTGGTTTAGCAGGAAGCAGTCCTGTGTGGCACTGAGTACAGCTGAAGTAGAGTATGTCACAGCTTGTTTAGCTAGTTGTGAGGCAGTATGGTCGAGGAAGCTACTGTTTGATTTATTTGATCTCTAGTTGGATGCTACTTGTATACATTGTGACAACCAGAGTTGTGTGAAGTTGTCAGAGAATCCAGTGTTTCATGACAAGTCGAAGCATATCGAGATCAAGTATCACTATATCAGGGATATGGTGCAGAGGGGAGTAGTGAAGCTCTAGTATGTTGCAATGGACGATCAGATAGCTGATGTGTCAATGAATCCATTAGCTAGGGTGAAGTTTGAGTACTTCAGAGAGAAGCTTGGTGTTCTTCAGATCGAGCTTCCCTACAAAGGGAAGTGATGAGTTCATGAGCCATTCTGACATGGGAGAGGATTAAGTTCCTTCCATGGTCAGATGTAAGGGCTAAGCCATTTTGTCATGGTGAGAGGATTTAGGTTCCTTCCACGTTAGATATGAGTGTTGAGCCATTCTGATATGACTGTAGGATTGGTTCCTACATGATCAGTTATAAGGACTATTTCCATTCTTGGAATGGAGGTGCCTGGTCAGTTACCAGGAAAACTTAGTCTAGGACTAAGAGCCATTCTAATGTGATAGAGGGATTTGTTCCCACTTGATTAGATGTAAGGGCTGAGCCATTCTGTCATGGTTAAAGGATTATGTTCCTCCCATGTCAGATGTGAGTGTTGGCCATTTTGATGAGTAGGTCAGATGTAAGGGCAACTGCCATTCTCCGGGAGAATGGAGGCACCTGGTTAGTTACCAGGAATCCTCAGTCTAGGACTAAGATCCCTTTCAATGTGATGTGTTTACACATGGTCGAATGTAAGTGCAGAGCCTTTCTGACAGGATGAGGTCGAATATAAGTGTTGAGCCATTCTGGTGCGATGTGTTTACACATGGTCAGATGTGAGTGTTGTGCCTTTTTGACAAGATGGGGTTGGATGTAAGTGTAGATCCATTCCGATGCGATGTGCTTACACACGATCGGATATAAGTGCTAAGCCATTCTGGCATGATGTGTTTACACATGGTCATATGTGATTGTTGGGCCTTTTTAACAAGATGAGGTCAGATGTGAGTGTTGGGCGTGCCTTTCTGACAAGATGAGGTCAGATGTAAGAGCTGGGTGGGCCATTTTGACTTGAGTGTCAGATATAAGCGCTGATGAAGACCTACATGAAGGGTAGGCCCACAGGGCTGACTCTGTAGAACTTCCTGTGATGAGAAGAATTGAGATAGCACCATTCTGAGATAGCATGTGATGATGAGCCAAATCAAGTGATGATCCAGACTTGATAATGATCCAGATCAAGTGATGATCCAGATGTGATGATGATCCAACAATTATGATCCAGTAGTCATGATGATGCATATTCCATGATGAAGAATACTTGAAGAAGAAGATGACTTAGAAGATGACTTGAAGATGAAGAAGACTTGAAGAAGACTTGAAGACTAAGAATACTTGAAGATGAATATAACGAGATGACCCAATCAATACAGAGAAGAAGACCAATGCTAAAAATTGTGTCGAAAGAATACCTTCCCAGTTAAGAGGGAGTGTTGATGTATTTGTAACTTTGGAATGTATTCACCTATGTATCTTATGTCTTGTTCCCCGATGTTTATTCTAGGATGTGTCTGTAATGTAATTGAGTCATGATGTCATGCCCCGATGTTCCAATCGGGAGGATCTATAATGTAAACAAGTCATGTCAAGTCATTGTGGGTAACCCTCCTATTGTCTAATGGTTAAAGTCCCCGCAGTTCCGGGGCACTAGGGTTATTAGAATCACCTAGTGAAGTTGGCCCTAGTAGGGTTTTAGTCATGTCGAGAATCAGTATAAATAGAGAGGTGACCTCTCTATTTAACACACACTCAGTTGTAGCGCATAGCTAAGGAAGAAGAAGACACTAGGGCAAAGAAGAAAGAGGTTATTGCTGTCGGGAGATCATCTTACTGTTTTGGGATTTTCTATTTGGTGTTGATTCTATCTCTGAGGAAATTGCGGGGTTTTCTCCATTTATGGTTTCCACGAGGAAAAACATTGTGTTCATTGTCTTGTGTTTGATTGTTGTGCTTGTTATTCTCTTAGTTAAAAGATCCTAATAATGCTAGCTTAATGTTAAAAATCTAACATCATGATGATGATGAGGAGGAGGAGGAGGATGAGGATGACGACGATGATGATAGGTTTAGTTGAAACTTTGCTTTGATTTTATTTTCAAGCATTTTCAAAGGAATGATGATGATGACCATTGCGATGATGATGATGATGATGTTGGGGAACAATGATGATGATGATAGGTTCAGCGTTGGAGGCCTCCCTTACCCTCCACTTGCCATTGGAAAGGATCCTAAGACCTCATAATGTCACCCATGGGCCTAAGAAGAAAGTAGGGGTGAAGACTATATTGCAAAAATACTCGAATTAATCATGAATATGAAGTCATTGTTGAAGAACGTTAGTCATTAAATGAAATAAATGTTAGTGAGTAAATGCTCTAAATGTTAGGCAGGGGCGCGTGCATGTTTGATTTTGTGTGCACATCAATGCACGCGCGCGGTCTAATACAAACATGCACGTGCTCAAATACACATGCGCACACCTGTTAGTAGGTAAAAAAAATAGAGATATGGATTCCCTAGATTGCTACCAATTTTCATGGGTTTTCTTTTGTTGTTCGTGTGTTTTGTGCTCCTAAACTGTGCAATTTGGCTCACAATCCATCACCACTCTTTGATCTATTGGATAGAAGCTCACTCTTGGAATCTAAAAAACATATTTAGTGGTCTTGGAAGTTAGTGGAAAGATTAACACTACAAGTTTTCATTGCAAGAAGAGATCATTTTGAATAGGTATGGTGAATTGTAAATAATTGTTTTAATTCACAAGCTTTTAGATCATTTCATTGATTTATGTTTTATGATATGCCTACAACAATATCTCTTTCATAGACAACATTTAATTTCATAAGAATAAATCCCAACTTCACATCTAAACAAGTCTCATACTCTCCATACAAGATGAAGTATGCAATGTTAACTAATTTACATTTGCACATGAATATATTTTGATTTCACACAATGATGGCATAGATGAAGTTATCTCTTGAGACTCTTAAATTTAAAAAAAAAACCATTTGAAGTAATCATGGGAGAGGGTCCATATTGAATAGTTCACCAAGTTTTCCATATTCTCTATACAAGTTGAAGTATGCAATGTAGACCAATAATCATTTGCAAATGAATATATTTTGATTTCCCACAAGGATGGCATAGATGAGGTTCTCTATTGAGACTCTTCAATTTGTATAAAAACCTTGGAAGCAATCATGAGAGAGGGTCCATATTGAACAGTTCACCAAGTTGTCCATGTTCTCCTCTCCATGTTAGATTTATCATAACATGCCTTTGAGCTTGACAGGGATGCCTCTACCTCAATGATTTCTCCTTTTTTCTAGGGATTTGCAACCTCCTCATTTCACTCATCTTATTTTTACGTCCAATACTTTTTGAGCACAAAGGAAGACATAATCCTGTTGTTGTAATAACTGCAAACTTGACTATCTTTACTTGACTCAAATAAAGTATAGAAATGAAACTTTGGTTCAAACATAAAGAGAAACCTTTAATCAACGTTTATGTATCAATGCCAATAATTAGCATACTAACATATCTGTAATTTAGTTAATTATGATTGAACGCATCATGTATCTTGTATAATGGAACTAATACCTTATTTGTTGCTTCTTATGCAGGGGTAGACCTCATAGTTTTGATAAAGAAACTTTTGGATATGGGAAACTCATGTAACAGAGAAAGAAAAACTAGAAGGAATATGCCCATTGAAAAGGAAAATGAGGTAAGAGAAAATTCCAAGTTGGCAATGAAGAGAGTGCGACATGGTCCAGACATTTCCACTGATACTGCAATCGATCCTAACAGAGTTAATGACATAAAAACCTCTACTTTAGAACCACGGGTGAAGCGGTTGCGTCCAATGGAACCAACTCAAGTTCCAACATCAACACAGTCTCCAACTAACAATCCATTAATGAACCATGTTGAAGCTCTTGAAGAGATAGGTGTATTGAGAGATGCTGAGTATGAAGCATTGGACCTAGGAGCAATGATTAATTTGAAATCTCTCCAAGAAGACCACAACCATGTCAAGCACACTCCCAATATGGACCGACATGTGAATGAAGCACCACAACAAAGAAGGCCTGGGATCCATAGCTCATGTCCACCTTCCCTACCTTGACTGTCTACTGCAAGAAAAAGGACTCTTAGATGTATCCATGTGGATGAAAGTTGTCTGTTATGCCTTGAAGGTAAGTTTCCTAGATGCACTATCGATTGGAAATGTAACAAATTAATGAAGGAATAGTTTGAATCCAAAGGCGATGCAGGTAAATGTCAATTATTACTATGTTTGTTAAAGTCAAATTGTTTAATTGTTGTTAGGATAATTATGAGAATAAAGATGGTTAGAAGTTCAGAGGATAACAATTATATTGTTATAAATCTCCAATCTTATTTTAATGCGATTGGGAAGACGTCCCATACTAAAGATATTTGTGCGGCTCATCGTGTGTTATCAAAATCAGTTGTAAGCAAGTCCACACGCCAACCTCGCCTCCTTTCACAAACTTCTCAGACTTAAATTAAATATAAAAACTATTCAAAAGTACTCTGTTATAAGAGAAAATCTGCAGACTCCAAGTGGAAAATATTGTTGGGCTTTTGTTGGCAGGTTTCCAGAACGTTTGTACTAATTCCTTAACAACATCAATTAGCTTCATCCAGACCTTCGTCTAATCAAAGAGATGTGCTAAAGATGAGAAAAGGTTCTACTAAACGTGAACCCCACGTCAAAAACTTCCTTGACACAACATAGACTGAACTCTATGAGAGATTCAGGAATGAGCACACACAATTGAACCTGGGCCAAAGGTCCTTTGAGAAATATAAACCATGGTACATTCATATATGCATTGATCGAAACACATGTTGTTGTAAATACCATGTAGAATATGAATAATTTTATGACACGTATAAACATATATTTTGTGATTTGCATACTAACCTTGAGCAGGGATGCAATGAAGCCGTAATACCACTGAATGCATCGAGAGATTTTATCATCAGCATCATGTGTCCAAGGCATGAAGGAAAAAAATACTATGGAAAATCATGTCTATATGGGAATTTTTCCAGGTGCAGTGGGTTTTTTCTTTTGAACCGTTTCATTCATGGAAGCGATGAGCATCAATTTGGAAATAGGAGCGTGGAGATGTAGAGCTTCAAGTACGTAACCTATCAATAAGATAGTGTGAAGCAAAGTAAAAAGATTGCATTGGTGAAGTCACAGGTGCAAATGATTATTGCATGTTTTTCCTCTTACATGTTCAGTTTCTACATATACATTCTTTAAAGGTCACATTCTAATATGACCCTTGTTTGCATGGCAATAGGTACGGATATGTGATTTTTTTATGGAGTTCTACAAGAAAACCGAGCAGTATGTTCAACAGGTGCATGTAGCGCGATGGAAGGATAAATAATACAGTAAATGAAGGGACAACTTTCCCATTGGAACCATATTGTCAATTGTGGATTTTGTAGAAACTACACCCTTCAGCCATAGAATGAAATTCAGAGTCAATACTACCATTCCAACAAAGTCAGCATCATGGTACATATTACGTATAGGCATGGCCCTCAGAGCAGCATTAACAATAGGATAATACATAAGGAGACAAAAATTTACATAAATGATGACAGATTCCATGATCTACATTATGTGCAACACTATTTTCGAATTTTCTATGATCAGCTAAACTAGGGAGATATACAGATGGATCAGCATTGGATATGGTTAGATGGTTGTGCAGGCCAGTTCAAAAATTCTCGAGTCTTCCAATGGATGAGTATGTTACATAAGATTTATAATGTGCCGCATATATGGAACTACTTTGAGACCAGGAATGGAAAAGGTGAGCATGACGGGGTCGGTGCATGCATCAAGACCGCACTATGAAGGGAGGAGATGAGGTTTACCAGAAACCCCCATATCAAAGATGTAGAATATATAGTTCAATGGTGCACTACAACAATGTCAGACTGAACTAAAGTGGTAGGAAGGCCATTCAGGAATTTTTGGCATGTGGTTGACATAGATTGATCACGTTCCTATAGTTGTAGCACAGTACAAGGAACACGTGTATTTCATTCAGTTCAAAGCTCAAACATCCCCCTATTTGAAAAATGGACATGGAAACTTGCTTGCTTTTGCAGCCCTTGTAGTAGTGGTGAATGGGATGAATGCAAATGCATGGATTGGGTTGATGATCAGGATCGTGTGTCACTTGCAATAGTCCCACATGTAGTAGGTGAAACAATCCACTTAGAGGAGAGTCATCCAGCAATTTCGACAGACTACGACCTATTGGCACCCCAACAACTCCCCTTGATTTTTTGAGAAATAAAGGGACCCCCATGTTTCACATTATAAATTTATGAACATCCTGGTAGGTCATGATTTCTATGTTCGAGCCTAATCTTGTGATTTTGATCCACGTCCAACAAAAGTCTTTATCTTTGAAAGCAAGCTTTCTCAAATATGGATGATCATTGATTTTTACAAATCTTTAAGATAGTGTTTTTATTTTTCTCTCTTTTCACATTTTGTGTTTAAATCCCTTGATTTAATACTAATTTTAATTTTGATGCTAATGATATTAATCTAAATATCATTTTGGAAAAGTATTTAAAAAGGGATGACCATATCATTTTTTTGGGAAGACACATTCATATCATTATGTTGTTTAAAAAGAAATTTAAGAGTAATGCCATTATTTGAAAATTGCACATTTAAAAGAAAACAAAAAAATAACTTTGCTTTTATTTAAATTCCATTTTAGTTTTTGACACTTATAAATATTTACAAATAAGTTCATACGGTCATGAGTTGGAAACATTTTCAAGCTAAGTTGAACAAAATAATTGAACGTGGATTATATGTCATAAAAGATATTGAATAATAAAATGAAAATGTTTCATTGTTTATTACCAAAGGAATCATCGCATTATTGTTGTCGTTAATGACGGTTGCCTACATCATTTTGTTTGACAACGAAAATGAACAATTTTAATGCAGTATCTTTATATTTATTTATCAATTTTAACAATAGAAAATTGTGAAATCGATTAAGGCGGTAGAATTTTACATTAATGATAACACATGAACATCGTATTAATAAGATAACAAACCACCAGGCCATTGAAATAATATTTCCTCTGATTGTTCAAGTATTTCTATTTGATCTATAAAAGAATAAATGCAAAATTTGTCCAGTTGAAGGAATATAAATTTTATCAAAGCATATTGCTCCACTTGTTTGCCAAAAAATTGTGAGGAGAGTTTACACTCCATCAAGTCCCGGTAGGTATTGTTGAGCGAGAATCACAAAATTTTCCACACTTAGTTGCTAGAAGATCACAGGGACACCCATTAAGCTAGAATTTTTCCACTGGTCTTTTACATATTCATTTGATTAAGCCATTAGTTAAGGAAAGATCGCCTTATTTGCAGAGATAACAATCATTTGTCAACACAAAGCATGGCGCCTTTTTCGGGTATTGAAGAAATAGTTGTATGATATATTCCAGCTCGTATGATACATGTCCATACACGATTACATCAAGAGAGTCATTGTAATCCTGTCAATTGGTCGTTGAGATATCGCTTTACTTCATCACCGAAATATATGAGAATCCAATATACTTGTGAAAGCAGCTGTCATGAATTCCGAGAATCATACACCAAAAATATTATCAGTTGCTGAAGCATTCTTATCTCGCTCTATGTACGTAGAGTTTTCACCTGCATGAAAAGGAAGTCAAATATCTGAAATACTCAAAAATAAATTTATCTTTATTTTATCACTTTGCCATTTTTTATGGTATGCATTTCATATTTTGGGATTTTATAAGATATCATTGTTGTTTTTTTTTGTAGGTATTTTTTGTAATTTCTTTTGGATTCATTGTAATTCTCAAAAATGTAATATCGTCGACAATAAGAAGCCTCGGTTCGCTGAAAACTGGGAGGCTAGCGTGCGTAATGAATCAACTCAGTAAAAGAGGTGACAAATATGGAAATATTTCAGTCAAGTTCTAGAAGAATAGCTACTAAATTCCTTAATGAGGAGCACATAAATCAATGATATTGGGGGTATTTTCCTATAAAAGGAGCTATGATTTCCAATCGACATGTGAGGGGGAGATCTACAGTTCTGAAGGGTTGTTGCCAAAGAGCTGTAGGATATTCATTCTTTTGTAATTTTTATATTTCAGAGAAAGAACCGAAGAATCTCTCTTCTGGTGTTTCTGGATATCAATGGAAGTCTTGTATTATTTCTATTCAGGCGTAATTGAGACCAGATATCACTATAGCTACAATCATCTTTGTATTCGGTTGAGACTTGTAAGATTTTTCTTCTCAAGTTGAATAGAAGTCATTTAAGAGATTTTATACTCTTTCATAGATTGTCATTCTTTATTCAATTGATTACCCGCAATCACTGCAAGCTTGACGTATAAATCATATGTGTAAGGCTGTTAGTTAATCCTATGATATTAATGGACTTTGAATATTAATTGTTTGTTTAAACTTTGTTTTAAATAAATCAATTAATTAAAATCATTTGTTTTTTATACGTCAAAACTATAAATCATGCTCCTGCGCGTAGGATAGATTAGATAGAGTTAATTAGATTTTAGTTTTATTTCGAAAGCTACAGTTTAGCAGCCATTAATCCTGTGTGATTTAGTAGCTGCTATAATATGTGTGCGTTTATAGCTCTTAAAATTTGCATCTTAATTTAGTTATACATTTTATATTAGTTATATTACATCATCAGGGTTTTAATTTCAGTTTTCAAGAACTCATATCAATAACAATGAGACTGTCCTTAAGAGAGAAAAACATAGATTAGATTTAGTTTACCCTTTGAATCTGTTAATTAGTTTAGGACATTTTTGTTAAGTTCAAGTAGTAAGACTCTCTTCTTGAGAGAAAATATACAAAGGCAGCGGGGCCTTTATTCCCGCGAGATTTAGTCATTCCAAACACACCAAGGGCTATTTTAAGCGCTTTGTGTGGACTGTTTCTCCTTAGTTGGCCAGGTCAAAAAATCTGGACAACAAATGGCACTAGAAGGAGGCCAGAGGTAAAACAAGTGGTTATTTTTATTTTTTCAATTATTTTGATAACCATTTTTCTTCCAGCTTTTGTTTTTTAGTTTTATTATTTTATGCCCTTAGTCGTCACATATATGCTTAAGGGTTGGTTAGACGACAAGCTAGCCATTTGAAGAGTCAATCAATCTTGATTGTTTATCATTCATGGCTCATGCCCAAAATCCTGTTTGGGAATCCGTTTTTAATTTTGCATTGATTAATATTCCCAATGAGACAATCAACCTCTTGTCAAAACTTGAATTTGATGGCGAAGACGATATATCTGCAAGAGAACATCTTGGGAAGTTTTTATGTAAATGTAACAAACATAAGATTGTTGATCTTAATGCTACTTGCAGGTTATTTGACCTTGCTCTCAAAGGACAAATCAAATGTTGGTTGGAAACTTTTCCACCTAATTTTTTTTTTACATGGCTTCAATGCGCACATGAATTTTTAGACAGATTCAAGGATTATAATTCTAATAAACTTTGCAGTGAATTGCAGGCTATTTGAAGGAAGAAAGGTGAGTCTTCAGAAGACTTTTTAGTAAGGCTTTCTCATATTCTTTGCAAATTTCATATTACTGATTTACCTTCTGAATCTGATCTTTTAAATATTGTTTTCAACTCTCAAGTTCCTTTTATTCAACAAAATCAAGACGTTTGTCAAAAGGATGATAATTCACTAATCTTCCTAGAAACATCCTCCTCTATTATTGATCCAGATACTTTTATAAGTTCTACCCAACCCCTAGGTGAGAAGATCAAAGTAGAAGAGGTACCAACTCCTTCTGATCATTATTCTCCTCCCGAAGGAGAAAGTCATAATTCTTTTATCCAAAATCTTGAACCTATAAACATTAATGAATCAAATGAGGAAGAACATATTCATGATAAATTTATTCATACAAATAGGGAAGTTTATTGTCTTAAAGAACAACAAGATTAAGATTTTATTATTACGAAAATAGATCAAGATGAATTAATTATAAATCAAACTATATGTTCATCATTTTCTGATTTTTGTACTAATTCTTCTTTCAATTCAATTATCAAAGAACACAAATATGTTAATTATAATTTTATATGTTCTGACAATTCAATAGAAAAAGTCGAAGAAGAAGACATGAATCTTAATCACTCAACTAAATGTTGTCCTAGAAAAGAGATTAATCTTTTTCAAGAGAATGTTAATAAAAGTTTTGATTCACATGAAAGATTATCAATTGATCTTGATCTCAAATCAATTTCATATGAAATGCTGAAAGGTACATCACCAAATTTTATTCAAAATAATCAGGTAATAAAAGAGAAATATTTTGGAAATTTAAATATTAATGATCTTTCTAAGTTGAGAGATTCTTTTAATTTCCTCACTTCTAATTCTTACTATTTTATTTATCCTGATTTATTTTCTGATTTTGATATGCATAAGATTCCATTCGAAATATCTAACTATGTGGCATCAAAATTGCATTTCTATGAGATATCTAATAGTGATGATTCTCTTATTAAACATGAATATGAGAGATTGAGACATATTTTATTATTAGATCATCATCCGATACAATCTTTTAAAAAGAACGAGGATCTATTACAAGATAATTATAGTCAACCAATTTTTGATGAGATCAACACATCAACTTTTATTGAAACTAAAAAAGTTTGTTCTCATCAAAATCATTTATATGGGAGATCTAATTTTATTGGTGAAAATATCTTTGTCGTAGAGTTTTCTATAACTTGTGATCACCAAAACCTTGCATCTTCTTCAATTGATTCACCTTTAGAAATAGACCCTATTAACAAGATTACTTCTTTCGATATTAGGCCACTACCTGTTCATTCACCTATTACATCATTTCATGATCCTATTCTGTATTTGAAACCAATTCTTTCAGATGTTAGTGTGACTAATGCTAATAATTTGATTAGTCCATTTGATTCTCCTAAGATAGGTTTGCCACGTATGGATTTCATATTTTTAGATCATACTTTGCATTCTAAGTTTCATGACAAAATTGCAGAGTGGCTTGAAAATTCTTATCTTAAAAGGTTTTTAGAAACTTGTAAACATGTCTTATCATTACATGTAAATAGAATTTCAAATGGTAAAGATGATAGATTTTGTTTTAGTTTTCTTTTATATTATTTCTGGTTATTATTAGAAAAACATATTATTCTTGTAGGATTAGAAATGTTTCGTCGGTTTCACTAGTTATTTCACTTTACTTAGTTCTTGTTGTATATTTGATTATACTTATGTACATATTCAGTTTATAAGTAATTATAGATTTAGTTTAAGTTTGTTTTTCTTATTTTGCTTCATTTTCAATAAATGTGCAGTTAATAAAAGATGTGTAAATTTCAGGATGAAAATGAATCGTCATTTAGGGATGTACTCATTATCCTTTTATCTCTTTTTTATTATTTTTCTCTTACTATGAATAAATAAATAATGATGAAATGTTTACATAAAACGAATAGTAAGAGATTTTAGTCATACATAATTTTGCACTCTTTTGAACACAACTCACTCATCTTGTAATTATTCTCACAAAACTGTACAACTTAGACTTTTCATTTTTCCTTTTGTAAATAATGATGAATAAAGGGATTTGACTTATTCAATCTTCTCATCGATTAATTAAATGAATCCTAAAGAATGAAAAATTATTTTAACAATTGAATGATTCTGTAATATTTTCGAAACTTTACATCAATAACAAGCTTATGATGCTTTTTGTAAAAATCACCATGTTTTGACATGCGTATTATATTTGTCTCTCCTATTTTCTATTTATATTGTATTGATCTTTTATTTAAACTTTAAATCTTTATTATGGTCAATTTTAATATTAGGAGATTTGTCATTATTTCTTACGCATGTCATAATTCTGTGATTTTTACGTTATTTTGTATAGCTCATCACATAGAGAGTAATCATATCTTGAAATTTGATTTCTGAGCTTATTTACCTTCTTCGACTCTCAATTAAAGTTCCGATAAATTTTTCTTTTTGGATTTTAATACATACAGTTTGGTTGAAATTTGGATTTGATCAGGTTCTATCTTGTATATAAGTTTTTGGATGTTTTGTTTCAATTAGTGAGTTTTTGCATTTTTAATTTTCAAGTTTGTTTAGTTAAATTAGTCTCAGTAGTGAATTTGATATTTTTCAGCTTTCTATTTTCCCTCTTTACTTTTAGTAAGGGAGCATTGTAGATAAATAATACCATAATGACACACTGCTTGGTGTTCATATGTTTCTCTATTAATCAAACTGATATATTTTAGGGAAACCATTGTAAGGAGTTTCTTGTCATATCAAATGTTCTTACTGTGACTGAATCACTCCTAGCCTTGAAAGATTTCTTATGAACTTAGCTAATCAGTCAGTTGAACTCACGGTTATTATTCTTGGACTTTATTTTGAAAATGATATCATTAGCCAAGCAAATTAACTTGTCGGGAAACTCTTCTCTCAGAATCTTTATGAATCAATGACATTAGTGATCTTTAGGCCTTCCATATTATTATAGGAGTATTATCTGAATTTGTTTCCCATCCATTAGACAAATTTATAAATCTTATTAAAAACTTTGATTGAATAATAGGAGGTCTCAGCACGAGCCAACCTAATCATGATCATTAGCCCTGTTGGGGATAACATCATTTTTTATCACCAGGGTGATGGCTCTTGGTCATAAGATCAAGGGACAGGAGGTCTCATCATGAGCCGGCTTGTTTATCTCTAACAGTTCTCATGAATGATGCTATCAAAATCTAGTTACCAGGCCAAGATAGTAGTCTTGAATCAAAGATATAGTTAATATATTTTCCAAAAAAGAAGAAGAGAAAAACAAATTTTATCTTTTAGTTATTTATATTTAATGGATGGGGAACTTATCTAGATATCTTCTTAAGATATGGACGTCATATCTTTATGCTGGTGTTATTTTATTATGTTTATCTATTGAGAAAGAATTCTTCATAGGGTTTATTTGCTATGCATATATTTAAAAAACATTCATCTCTATGAAGTCTCTGAATAATAGTTGTGACAATTCATTTGATTGTGACAATATTAAAGTTCAAACTTTACTATATAGGCTAGTGATAGGATAAAGTCATGTGGTGTGAAGTTTGATATTTCAAGAAAACCTTAATTTTATTTTCCTATATCTTTAATATACAGAAATAACTGGTTCACCCAACATGTTGCCATTTGTTGGCACCCCAACAACCCCCTTGATTTTTTGAGAAATAAAGGGACCCCCATTTTTCACATTATAAATTTATGAACATCCTAGTAAGTCATGATTGCTACGGTCAAGCCTAATTTTGTGATTTTGATCCACGTCCAACAAAAGTCTTTACTTTGAAAGCAGGCTTTCTCAAATATGGATGATCATTGATTTTTACAAATCTTTAAGATAGTGTTTTTCTTTTTCTCTCTTTTCACATTTTGTGTTTAAATCCCTTGATTTAATACTAATTTTAATTTTGATGCTAATGATATTAATCTAAATATCATTTTGGAAAAGTATTTAAAAAGCGAGGACCATATCATTTTTTTGGGAAGACACATTCATATCTTTATGTTGTTTAAAAAGAAATTTAAGAGTAACACTATTATTTGAAAATTGCCCATTTAAAAGAAAACAAAAAAATAACTTTGCTTTTATTTAAATTCCATTTTAGTTTTTGACACTTTTATAAATATTTACAAATAAGTTCATATGGTCATGAGTTGGAAACATTGTCAAGCTAAGTTGAACAAAATAATTGAACGTAGATTATATGTCATAAAAGATCTTGAATAATAAAATGAAAACGTTTCATTGTTTATCACCAAAGGAATCATCACATTATTGTTGTCGTTAATGACGGTTTCCTACATCGTTTTGTTTGACAAAGAAAATGAACAATTTTAATGCAGTATCATTATATTTATTTATCAATTTTAACAATAGAAAATTATGAAATCGATTAAGGCGGTAGAATTTTACATTAATGATAACACATGAACATCGTACCAATAAGATAACAAACCACCAGGCTATTGAAATAATATTTCCACTGATTGCTCAAATATTTCTATTTTATCTATAAAAGAATAAACGTAAAATTTGTCCAGTTGAAGGAAGATAAATTTTATCAAAGCATATTGCTCCACTTGTTTGCCAAAAAAATGTGAGGAGAGGTTACACTCCATCAAGTCCCGATAGATATTGTTGAGCGAGAATCACAAAATTTTCCACACTTAGTTGCTAGAAGATCACAGGGACACCCATTAAGCTAGAATTTTTCCACTAGCCTTTTACATATTCATTTGATTAAGCCATTAGTTAAGGAAAGATCATGACCTTATTTGCAGAGATAACAATCATTTGTCCACACAAAGCATGGCACCTTTTTCGGGTATTGAAGAAACAGTTGTATGATATATTCCTGCTTATATGATACATATCCATACAAGATTACATCAAGAGAATCATTGTAATCCTGTCAATTGGTCTTAGAGATATCGCTTTACTTCATCACCGAAATATATGAGAATCCAATATAGTTGTGAAAGTAGCTGTCATGAATTCCGAGAGTCATATGCCAAAAATATTGTCAGTTTCCAGAGAATTCTTATCTCACTCTATTTATGTAGAGTTTTCACCTGTGTGAAAAGGAAGTCAAATATTTGAAATACTCAAAAATAAATTTATCTTTATTTTATCACTTTTCCAATTTTTTATGGTATGCATTTCATATTTTGGGATTTTATAAAATATCATTGGGTTTTTTTTTTTGCAGGTAATTTTTGTAATTTCTTTCGAATTCATTGTAATTCTCAGAAATGTAATATCATCGACAATAAGAAGCCTCAGTTCACTAAAAACTGGGAGGTTAGCATGCGTAATGAATCAACTTAGCAAAAGAGGCGACAAAGATGGAAATATTTCAGTCAAGTTCTAGAAGAATAGCTGTTAAATTTCTTAATGAGGAGCACATAAATCAATGAGATTGGGGGTATTTGCCTATAAAAGGAGCTATGATTTCCAATCGATAGGTGAGGGTGAGATCTACAGTTCCAAAGGGTTGTTGCCAAAGAGCTGTAGGATATTCATTCTTTTGTAATTTTTATATTTCAGAGAAAGAACGAAAGAATCTCTCTTCTGGTGTTTCTGGATTTCGATGGAAGTCTTGTATTATTTCTATTCAGGCGTAATTGAGACCAAAGATCACCGCAGCTGCAATCATCTTTGTATTCAGTTGGGACTTGTAAGATTTTTCTTCTCAATTTGAATGGAAGTCATTTAAGAGATTTTATACTCTTTCATAGATTGTCATTCTTTATTCAATTGATTACCCGGAATGACTGCAAGCTTGACTTATAATCATATGTGTAAGGCTGTTAGTTAATCCTATGATATTAATGGACTTTGAATATTAATTGTTTGTTTTAACTTTGTTTTAAATAAATCAATTAATTAAAATCATTTGTTTTTTATACGTAAAAACTATAAATCATGCTCCTGCGTGCAGGATAGATTAGATAGAGTTCATTAGATTTTAGTTTTATTTCGAAAGCTACAGTTTAGCAACCATTAATCCTGTGTGATTTAGTAGCTGCTATAATCTGTTTGTGTTTCTAGCTCTTAAAATTTGCATCTTAATTTAGTTATACATTTTATATTAGTTATATTACATCATTAGGGTTTTAATTTCAGTTTTCAAGAACTCATATCAATAACAATGAGACTCTCCTTAAGAGAGAAAAACATAGATTAGATTTAGTTTACCCTTTGAATCTGTTAATTAGTTTAGGACATTCTTTTTTAAGTTCAAGTAGTAAGACTCTCTTCTTGAGAGAAAATACACAAAGGCAGCGGGACCTTTATTCCCATGAGATTTAGTCATTCCAAACACACCGAGGGTTGTTTTAAGCGCTTTGTGTGGACTATTTCTCCTTAGTTGGCCAGGTCAGAAAATCCAACCAACACGACCATATCTAAGATCTTGTACAACCAGGACACATATATGTAGTTGTTTCCCTGAAAAACAGTGAATGGGGCATGGATTATTGGTTGGCATGATGCATTCGAGGTAAGCAAATCCTAAACGGATCATTGATTGATGATGAAGGCAATGAATTTCCTATTGGCTCGATGGTGGTTGAGGGTGAATATCTTACACTAGATGGGAAATCAATAAGAACTAGTGGGCATGTATTCATGGATTACAGACCAAGTTCTGTGGTCTATCACTTCACAAAATTGATTGTTGGCACGAACATCCATCTACAGACAATGTCAATGAAGAACTCAACCAAGTTACGTTACTTCTTGCCTCATTCAGAGCATGAGAGATTGATGGAGGAAATTAGCAACAGAGAGGATCCAGTTGGATATATTGAATGAGATTGGGTAATTGCGCTTACACTCCACTTGGATGCCAGTTCCATGAGTGATTGAAATTGACAGCTACTATTAAAATACAAGACGATCATGATAACTTACTTCACTTTCTATGTGAACTCTGCAAAAGCCTTTCCCTTTCCATCTATATTCATGTCATGTCTGAATATATAACATGTAGAAATACTTATTACCAAGTATGATCTGTTTTATGCACCATCTTAGTAATAAGTATTTATACGTGCTATATATTCAGACATGACATCGATATAAATGGAAAGGGAAAGGCTTTTGTAAAGTTCACATAGAAAGAAGAGTAAGTTATCATGATCGTCTTGTCTTTTAATAGTAGCTGTCAATTTCAATCAATCATGGAACTGGCATCCAAATTTTGACGTGCTAGCTTGCACAAGCACACGATTCTCTACAATTGACTATTTTGACTAGAGACAATTGACTATTTTTTCCATCCCTTTCACACTACTTCTTGTTAGCCACTAAAGCTATGCAAGAATACAAATTTTCATCATTTGCATTCTCAATTCCTTCTGTTCTTTTTAATTAGAGATTGAATTATTTGAATGTAACTTTCAAGTGAAAATGTTTGATGCATGTATCTTCAATAGATAGTACCCTTCACTGGTTTAATCTTTCACCCATGTTTCTCTTACCTTTGCTACAAGAGTTTAAAATATATTCCTAGCATCATTGCTATGATAAACAATACAAGATCAATCCATAGTAGGTTTTTGGGTTTCCATTTAATATTGGAAAAAACTTCTAATGTGGTGCAAGAGGCTTAAGCATGTGAGTAATCAAAAAATTGTTCAAAAGTGAGATATTATTGCAACTAACTAAAACATGCTTATTTTTGTGGTCTTCCATTAGGCTTGTATTGCATCTTTTCAAGTTTAAAGTTTTTCCAAAATTAGAGGGAGGAAATATTGTTAGAAAACCAACATCATGTCCTTCACAGGTTTGATAACTCCACACTTTATATTGTTCTCTACATGTTCGGCCTGGTAAACCACTATCTTTGCAACTTTCTCTCTAATTTGTGTTGCATCGGGCTACTAATCAAAGAATAATTGCTCTAATATTGTTAAATGGTATTTGACTTGTGCATTATGCTTTCTTCTCTAAATTTTAATTGCTATTATAGTAAGTTTTTATCCTTCTTCTATTTGAGTCAATAATTAGAATTGAATGTGAAAGCAGAAGGTATAACACAGAGAAAGGTCAATGAGTTGTTCATGTTTAACATATATAATTTCTATCATATACCATAGCTAAATACACCTATCTTAAGTCAACATAACTCGGCAACCGGAGGGCGGATCGACGAGCTGTCGACTTCGTTGGTCTCTTGGCATGTCATTACCTCTAGAGGGCCCTATCCACAGCATTTGCATGGCCTAGTGACTCCATTGAGCATCGGTTTCATAAACTAGGGTTTTGCTCAGTTTCCTTCAATGCAACTCTTGCATTGGTGAGTCAACTCTGCAAAAACCTCCACCATGCTAGTCTTGGTGGTGTTCCCATGTTGGCATTGGCCATACACACCTGTCGGATCTAACGACATGCAATATTGTTGCTCCGTTTGTTGTTTCGCTCCCGGATCGAGAGTGACCAAGTGTTCTTGAATGACATTTTCATGCGACTTGCAACTTGACATAAATCAGAAACCAAAGGTCGGATCGATGATCCATTGACTCCGTTGGTCTCCTGGCATGCCATTACCTCTAGAGGGCCCTCTCCACCGTGTTTGCATGGCCTAGTGACTCCATTGTGCATTGGTTTTGTAAACTAGGGTTTTGCTCAGTTTCCTTCAATGCAACTCTTGCATTGGTGGGTCAACTCTGCAAAACCCTCCTTCGTTCCAGTCTTGGTGGTGTTTCCATGTCAGCATTGGCCATACACACCTATTGGAGCCAATGACATGCAATCTTGCTAGTCTGTTTGTTGTTTCACTCCCGGATTGAGAGTGACCAAGTGTCCCTGAACGACATTTTCATGCAACTTGCAACTCGACATAACTTGGAAACCGGAGGTCATATCAACGAGCCGTTGACTCTGTTGGTCTCCTGGCATGCCATTACCTATAGTGGGCCCTCTCCACTGCGTTTGCATGGCCCAGTGACTTCATTGTGCATCAGTTTCATAAACTAGGGTTTTTCTCAGTAGATTTATTGATGTTGTAATTTGTTGTAATAAGAGGTTCTAGATATGTTATATGCTTGGAAAGAGTGCCCTAAAGGGATATATATTCATGGTGTTAACGTACACCTAGACTAGGGTTTATTTTATTGCATTTCCTTGTGATATTAGGATGAAGATAAGTGGAATATTGGACCATAGTGACCACCTTCACACACATGTTGAGGAGAACAAATGAGCATAGTAACCACCTTGGCACACATATTGAGGATAAGCATTGGAACTTTGTAAACACCTCTGACACATATGTTGAGGAGCATTGGGAACAAGAATATGTGGTACACAACTAGAGGAGGAATGCATTACATGATGAAACTTGGATATGCATGAGGACACCAGGGTTTATATATGTAAGTAAACCTTGGAGAAGGAGATATAATACTAGAGGAATTGATGGTTGTCTTGCAGAATCTATAGCTCTTGTTGTCAAGGAAAAGGAAGTAGAATTAGGGTTCCAACCCTATAGAAGATACAAAGAAAAGAGTTAATGTCTTTGGTGACATTGCAGTCTTGTTCTTGTGTGATACATGGAGGTTAGGGAAAGACCATGGAAAACTTAACTTGATAAGTCTCGAGCTTCTTTTGATTCCTTGCTTAGAAGAAGATTTTTTTAAGTTTAGTTGATTTTCCATGGAGGTCTTGGTGCTTGTGTTGATGCAATAGACAAAGACCTAGGGTTTTAGGAATCATCCTAGGAAGACATGTTGACGCTAAAACTGGTGCTAGACTTGTCTGAAATGCCATGTGCTTCTATGATGAAATATGATTAGGATTTATAAACCTTAACGAGGAAAACAATTATAGTGTGGATACCTTAATGCATGCTAGGGTTTCATGAGATACAATCTCATTGAGACTTGCATACTAGGGTTTCATGAACAACAATTGCATACTAGGGTTTCATGAACTACAATTGCATGCTATAACTAGGGTTGAGAAGTTATGAGATGGAAATAGGGTTTTATGACCTATTTACAAGTTATGAGATGGAACTATAATGGTATGGTATGGTATGGTATGTTAGTACATGGTATGATGTTAGTATCATAGGGTATTGTAGGGTATGTTCTATGATGTTAGTATTGTATGGTATGGTATGGTATGCTAGTATGGTATGGTATGTTAGAATGGTATGATGTTAGTATGTTATGGTATGTTATATGTTACGGAGAGAAATTCCTATGGCCTGGGGTACCACAACAGACAGCTAGACTCCAGAAATCAATCTTTCCCAATATGCAATAGAAATTAAAACCATCTAACACTAAAGGATCGAACCTCGTACC
>LPNX010413677.1:20094-62269 GCA_001517045.1 Pseudotsuga menziesii
TATGACTTATTTAAAAGATAGCATGGGCATACAATATTCCCTCCATCGTCACCCCAAGCTTCAAATACAAACCTTACGTATCTCAGCATCGTCTCTATCTAGGGATAGCTCCTTTTTAAAATAGAGGGGTAATTGTCGCTCTCCATAATGTCAACATAGTATAACTCACTTGACCTTAGATACAATAATTAAAGATGCCATTTCTCTCTCTTCAAATGGGGAAGAAAGCAACCTTAAAATAAAATTATTAGTGCATTTATCACTCGACTGCGAGCACTCGAACTTATTAATTTAAAATTGATCTCCAAGACAAATGTTTCTCTCTTCAAATGGGTTTATATAAAAATTTCCCCTTTAAGTTCAACCACATTTGGATGGACGATGAGGCCTTTATTAGGCTAGTTAAGGACTTTTGGAGCTCCTTTACTTTGGACCCAGAAGATTCAACAATGCACAAGTTTTAGTTGACGCTCAAACAATTGAAATAGATGGTCATTAAGTGGGCGAAGGAGAAGAGGGCACATCATAGACAAGAGCTCTTACTTATCGAGGAACATATCTCACTTTTGTTCTTTGATTCCTTGTTGGGGTATTTTTCCAATGAAGGAAAGAGGACCTTATTAAGGTTGGAGACTGTAAAAAATAATATTTTTAGAATTGAGCAGGAATCGTGGAGGCTTAAAATTCGTGCTATCTGGGTTAAACATGGATATTGTAACTCAAAATTATTTCAGAAATTCGCTAGCCATCATAGGAATCAAAATTCTATCTGGGACTTAAAGGATGCTTATGGTAAGAGTATCTGTGAATCCCAGACAGAACTAAAAACGAAATCAGTTCAACATTTCGGGCATATTTTCAATGACACTAGTACTTTGGAGATTGGGGAACAACTTGAGGTAATCATACATTTTCTGAGGTTTTTTTTACTAAAGAAGAGGGATTTCAAGTGGGTAGAGAGGCTACACTAGGGGAGATTAAGGCTATTTCGAAGGAGTTGGTCAGGGACAAGAGTCCAAGGCCCGACGGCTAGACAGTGGAGTTTTCTAGCAATTTTTTTGATATCATTGGAAAATATCTTTTAGTTGTTGTGGAGGAATCAAGGATGAAGGGGTATGTCTCAGACTCCTTAAAATCTACATTCATTGTGCTTCTTACAAAGACTTCCAAGCCTGATACATTCAATGTTTGCAGGATGATCTTTCTTTGTAACCTAGTATACAAGGTTATAACAAAGCTGATACCAAACACAATTAAGCAAATTTTGGAAAAATGTATGACTATAGAACAATTCATCTTCCTCCAAAATAGACAAATTCAAGATGGCATGGGGGTTTCACAAGAGGGACTTCATTTTATTAAACTCAAAAATTTAAGTGTAATGGGACCGAAGATGGATCTTACTAAGGAATAAAACTGGGTGGATTGGACTTATTTTCAGCTCATTTTCCTTCAAATTGGCCTTCCACTAGATGTGATCGATTGGATCATGTCATGTGTAACAACAGCCAGGTTTGCAATCCTCGTTAACGGATTCCCTTCCAAGTTTCTTAAGAGCACTAAGGGGTTTCAATAGGCATGTCCCCTTTCCCCTCTCCTCTTCTTTTTGGTTATTGAATTTCTTAGTCATATGATAAATCACACAAAACTTGACCAAAAAATCAGATGGATAAAGGTTTCTGCTAATCATAATATTTCACACCTACCTTTTATGGATGATGTGTTGTTATTTGGGGAAGGAACATTTGATGAATGGAGGCCTTATGATGGTATCTTCAAGATTTTATGCTCTTCTTCTTGGATGGAAGTAAGTTTATAGAAATATGGACTATATCACAATAAGGTTCACGAGGAGGTGATTCAACATGTTACAACCTTTCTCCCTTTACTAAGGGCATTTATTGAATCCTAACTGCTATTGTGCATAGGATTGGATTTGGTTGATCTAAAAGGTAGAGAAGAAGATCAACTACTGGTATTTTAAATGGTTGTCATTAGGAGGTAGGTTGGTATTAGTTAACTCGGTTCTTGAACGTATTCCTATCTTTTGGATGTCCTTATCTCGGATACCTATCTCTATTTTGCATATCATCAGGAGGACAATGATGAGTTTTTTATGATTTGGGAACTTGGAAAAAGGTAAGTTCCATATAGCTCATTTAGAGAAGATTTTATTTCCACGGGATGTTGGTGGTTGGGCCATTAAAAATATGTACTAGTTCAGTCAAGCTTTTTATTTGAAAAGTCTTTGGAGAGGCTTATTTGATGAAGGGATCTGAGGCTCTGTGATTAGGGACAAATATATCAAGAGGTTCTCAGTGGAGGATTAGGCTAGGAGGGGAAATAAGCTTGTGCACTAGGCCTCAAACATCTGGCATGATTTTTCCAGGTCTTTTCTATATTTCGTTAAGTGGCTATGATGGAAGATAGGTAATGGGGAGAAATTACCCTTGGAATTGATCCCTTCATGGGAAGTGATTTCTTCTATAAACTTTATGTTGAACTATTGTCCTCATTATCCCGAATAGGGATTATTAGACTGGCTTGTGTAAAGACCACTTCTATTCTTTTTAAAGACCATTCTTATTGGGTCTCAACAATAGATATGGGATTGGTAGGGATTTTGGTCGATGAATGGTCAAGGTTTACAATGAGACTCAAAAATATAGGTGTTCGGATGAGGGAAGTGAAAGATTGTCTAATCTAGTCCTGAGACAAAGAACGAGGGAATATTTCTGCAAAAAATACCTATTAGGCGATCATATCCACCTCAATTAATCCTATTACTTGTTGGTGGCATTGCATCTGGCGTTGGAATCTGCCTTTGACGATTAAATGTTTTACTTGGATGTGTATGGAAAATGTATATTTACATGGGAAAACATGTGCAAAAGGGTTTTTAAGGGTCCAAACATGTGTATACTATGTGAGAGAGATAAGGAGAACATACTTTATCTCTTTGTTGAATGTAAATTTTGTCAAAAGGTATGGATGGTCATTCTGAAAAGTCTCAATTTTCTCCATTTTTGGGACCGTCCCTCCTTGGGACATTGGAGAGATCGTTTTCCTCCACTCAAAACTCTACCTCTCTTTTTTCTATGCAGAATTTGGAAAGTGCAGAATGCAAAGATTTCTGAAAACTTATTATAGTCTTCCACCAGGATTGGGATTCAAAGTTTGATTTTTTTTAGGGAATATTTCAAACCCTTTAATAAGAAAATCCCTTGAGTGTTGCATGGTGTGGTGTTGGAAAAGGATACCTGCTCGGGGTAATTTGACGGTGTTGCCAATAAAAAACAATGTAGTTGTGGGATGGTCATTTATATTACAAAATATCACCTCTTTCTATTGAAGATGGGAAGTGGTATTGGAACAAACTCCTGTGCTGAATTGCTTGCTTTATGAGGCCTCAAATTTGCTTTAATTGAAAAAATACAGGGCATAAAACTTTTTGGCAATTCTAGAGTGATGGTGGTCTCAACTGATGGTTTCTCATCTCTTCAAATTATCCTATTAGAACATTGGTGTGAATAAACTCGATGCCTAATTAAATATTTCAACAACTTCTCCATCACACATTTTTATAGACAATTAAATACTTTGGTTGGCATCTTGTCAAAGGAGGTAGTGGGATTACTAAAAAAATTACTTTATTACAAAGATATTATGTATTTCATCACTATTAGATCGGGCACCTATCCTTTCTATTAGCGAAATCTGATTTTGGATTTTGCGATACATTTCGTCATGTATTTCTGTTATCAGTTCTTGATAAGATCTATGAAGCATCTTTGATGTGAGCAACTTAGTTTATTTTTTTCACTGTTATTGAAAATGTTTAGTGACTACTTTGGACAAGAACAGAAAGTCATATGTAAATTTGATTCTCCTGGAATAACATGTTACATGTTTTTTCTTCTTTGAAAAAGAAAATGATATCCAAAGCCCCCTTTTTAGATAAGGATAAGGATAAGCACTCAATACTAATTACAAAGTGGGCAGTGTGTCCTGTAACCATTCGTTTACCCACTGCGGCACATATTTCAATACAATATGCCCTAGAACCTAACATACTTGTAAATTATCCCTTGGCATAAAAGCGATAAACTAGTAAATTCAACTTAAGAACATATCCTTGTACTTGGTTAGTTTATATTGGTTAACATGGGATTTTCAACAAATTTAATGGTTGGGAAAAGTGCCACACTTTACCAACTAGAATATCATTTTATGTTCTTCATTTCCAAGCGTGTCGGCATGCACCACAACAATATTTCATGTTTTTGGAGGTCTTTGTTTATGGTCTTGTTGGTCAATTAACTAACCAATCTCTTTGTATTTCTCATTACTAAACACTACCCCCAACTATTCCACATCCTCCCCTATTTACCTAAATAAAGTCCTAGCATTTTCCATGTTCAACTAGGAAGCCTTGCGAGGTCATGACCTACTTCAACCTAGCCTTTTTTCTGGAAAAAAAATTATTGTATTTGAGTCTATTTCAACCCTTTGGGGCTAAATAAAGCTGATGGAAAATGTGTTGATTGGGAATTTCATCAAATATACAACTCTAAAACTGGATAGAGAGAAGGTGGAGTACTATATATTGTTTTTATCTTTGGCGTTCAATTTGATGTATATCTATAAAAGTATAAGTATGGAAAACACAACAAGAGCATGGCATCACCTTTTTCTAACATGTTGGATTAAGCCATGCAAATAATAAATAGTGGGCATTTATTTAGGGGACTCAAGTCACAATCATTCTTTCATTAATTAGTGCAACTAAAATGTTATAGAATCACAAAGGAATAGTTTTTTGATAACTAAGTTGAGCACCGCATGTGGGTCTGGAACCTTTTTGAAATAATTCTACAAAATAAAAATATTTACAAACCAATTCCATCATCAATCCAAGTATACCAAAGCAACATCAATAAATGCAACTTTGCCTACTGTGGTTATAGTCAAATTTATAGTCTCAACAACCCTCTTCTCTAATAGAGTCTAAGTAGAACCAAAAGGAAAATCTAAAAGTATTGCATGTCAGGTAATAGTATAATTTCAAACATGCATGGAGGGATGTCCATGATGAATGAGCATGTATGTCCATTTTGATTCACCCCTTTAGGAACACGAACTCAAAATTGGCCTGGCCACCCTGGTATGCTTCCCATCCCACTCCACTCTCTTCCTTAGTGTAAAGTGCAGAGAATTTTTTTGAATAGTTTGGATCGCTACAATGATACTATTATAATATCATATCCATATTATAACCAGGTGTTATGAAGGAGCATAGCCATGTTGGTTCCCTCACCCATCCAATTTAATTAGCGAGTGCATAGTCATGTTGGTTCTATATAATGTAGCTTGGGAGTCATGACCAAGATGTATTTACTTAGATGGATGCCTATTAATTATCCTATGGTAAGTGTTCATCCATTCTTAGTTGTAAAAGCAATAAATTGCATGTGGACTTTACAGAATACTAATCTAGATATTTTGATTACATATGTTATTTTGACCCCAAGGGGGAAAGCAAAGGGGATAAGTTATCACAAAAGTGGGTAAATGAGAGAGAAATTTCCATCTACATACTTCCATCGCCATCCTTATTGCATTCTACTAGCATATGTATGGCTAACTATTGACTATTGCTAGCTAACTACCATGCACCTTCTTGGGCTAGTGAATTTTCTCCAAGTATTCCAAATTATCAGGAAAGGTTACATCCACATGAATGAAAGGGAATCAATTGTATTACATGCTAGACCTTCCCAGACCATTTCCTCAATATGAGTCCAAATAAGGCCTCTATGACGATCATTGGTCCAAATGCAACTTTTCCAAAAAAACTTAGGATATAGTGCATCATAAAACACACTATATTAATCTACGTCCCCCAAATTGATTTATAGAGTCCCCGTTGCTGGGTAGATTGGACTAATAAGAGAAATTTAATTCAATTTTTTACTTGTTATTTGATTACAACATTATGGATATCAATGACTAAGAGTATAGTAGCAGATATGAAATAAGAATCACACCAAGGCTAAATACACAAGCAACTAGAGGTTCAATTGAAATTGAATGGGTAGGGAATGTTGTCATGCTATGTATATTTGAACTTGAATAGGTGCAGAATGTGGTGGCCTTGAGCCTTAACTTTCACTAGGAAGTTGCTAGGAAATATTATTGCTTAAATGTTGTTACTCATCCTCAATAAGACAACATAATAGAAAAACAAAATTAACCAACCAAGTATAGTTATTTAATATGTAGTGGGAAGGGGAAAGCTTGGACTTCACGGAGGCCCCTAGCATGATGTGTCTGCTTTTACCACCCCGGTTAACTCTGCAGCTTGTTTCTCTGCCCTGACTCAGCTGCTACTGGAACAACTTCCAACTGGAAACAATAGCGAAACCATAGCAGGTATGGGTGGTAGGGTTTGTGACGGGTCTTCGGATAACCCACCAAACCTAGACATGGTCCACTCGCCGACAAAATTAACAGCAATATTGTTGGACCTGAAACTTGGTGATAACCCTTTCTCACTTTTCCCCCCTGTCACGTTCTCAGATCAATAATTCCCACCAATGGACACCATTAACATGCACAATGACGCACTCTTTACTCTGGTTTCAAACCCTTGGCCTTCACTAGAGAAGGATTTTTTAGTGATATTGATTTGTTGGAGGTTGGATGGCATGGAACCCTACCCACTCTCTCATATCGGGTTTATTTTGGGCCAACGGTTAGCGATGATTTCAAACCTGAAGGTTTTACTGTTTCTTTCTTGCAACCTGATAATTTCAATGGAACCCCATCGGGGTCAGGATTTGATCACAGTGGTAGCGAATCCAGAGAGGTTTCTTTAGAATGCGACATTGGGGGAGTGGGGAAGCCCTATCGGAAAGAGAAAAAACAAGTGTCTTTCCTTGAACACTGGACGTCTGAACCTTGTCTATGGTGTTAACGTATCAATTGAAGAAGCAGGGGAGATGGAAGACCTAGATCTAGTAGGGAATATTAGAGGGAGGAATCAATCTCAAGAGGAAATGGAAATATGGGTCCGAAGAAACTGGATGGGTTTTATTCATTATGAACCAAAACCACTCCTCTCACCAAAGGATGGTTTGGGTTCCTGTTTAATTGAAAGGATGACACAGAAAAAGTTTTGATTAAAAAATGGAACTATGTATTAGTGCCTATAATTCTTAAGAGGTGGACACCCCTGTTTGATGCAGATAGTGCAAGATTGGATACAATATCGGTGTGGGTGTGTCTTTTGGGTCTCGCATGGGATTTTTGGAATCCATATTGGCTACGGGACCTAGGGAACACTATGGGGGTATTCTTAGAAGTAGACCTTTCCTTTGTGAAGACTTGCTGTCAGACAGTTGCAATAATTATTGTATCTCTAAATATACGAACGAACCTCAGGGAGCACATCAACCTGATTTGGGGCTCCAAAATCATAAAACAAATTATGTACTATGAAGGGCTTCCATTCAGATTCCACCACTATCATGATATCGGTCACCTTGAAAGGAATGCAATTTGGGACCTCCACCAACCTCCAAACAAAAGAGATGGCTCTCCAAGGAAACCATGGTCCAAGAAACATGAGGGTTTTCAGTAAGACAGGATGAAGAATGCCACCTCTGTGAAGATGTCAGGGCAGATCAACCTTTGAACCCTGTAGAGGAACAATTTTCTACTGTTGTAGAAATTGGAACAGATCCTCCTCTTCAACAACCGTCGTAGCCGCTCCTCGGTATGTTACCATTTACTTCTTTAAACAAACATTTGAATGATTTACATCTAAATTTTATAACCCCCCCTTTGAAGAATCCCTGTAAGGCTGATTTTCCTTCCCCCTCTCAAGTGAATACTTCTCCTCTCCATTCTCCACCTCCCCTGGAACCTCCCCCTCTGCTCCCCTTTTCCCATTCACAGAGTGTTTCTTCAAATTCACTCTCCACCTCCTCCATGATTAGGCTCCATCTCAAAACACAGGATATCCCTACTATGATAGTTTCGTTATCTCCCCTCCTCGGACTAGGAACTAACCCTACACTTAATTCAAAGGGAAAAGGGCAGGGAAGACCTTCCCATATCTCCTTTGCACAACAGAAAGATATTTGTGATCAAGCGAATGGTAGACATAAAAATCTTTTCAGGGCACTTAGAGCAGTGCAATCCCATGAAGGGCTTTCCAAATGAAAATTCTCTCCCACAATTGTAGGGGTCTAGAAAGTACCCAAAAGAAACTTTCCCTAAAGAGGATGCTCTCGGTACAAAAACCGGATGTATTCCTCCTCTAGGAAACCTTAGGGAAAGAACTAGAAGTTACAAATCTATTTTCTTCAATTACAAATAACTTTACTTTTCTATCCCAAAGTGCTAAAGGTCTTTCAGGTGGTATGGCAATAGGTTGGAACCATTCCATGACGCACTGTACAAACTCATGGGGTGCTCTTTTTGGTATGGGGATCCAGATCTCCTGGGCAGAGGAAAATTTATCCTTGAACATCCTAAATATCTATGGGCCTTACAACAACATAGTAGCTTTTTGGGAAGCATTTCAATCCTCCCATATTTTAAGGTGTGAAAACATGGTGATAAATGGGGACCTGAATTTCACTTTAGGTGCGCATGAAATTTGGGAACCAAAAGCAAGAGTAGATCCCTTGTCTAGTTTCTTTAGCAACATACTCTAGAGTATCAAGATGGTGGACCTATATCCCCAAATCCCAAACCAACCTGGACAAATAGAAGAACTAGCGAGGACAGGATTGTAAAAAGACTTGACAGATTTCTCTTGGTCGAAAGTCTCATGGGAAGGGATATGATGTTAAAACAATGGGTGGATTCAGGAGCTAATTCATATCAAATGACTATCTGTTTGGAAATTTTAAGTAACCCTAGGAATCCAACCAACCCTTTCAAATTATGTGCTACGTGGTTAAAAAATGAAGAGGTTATTAGGCTTATTCACTCAAATTGGATTCCTTATCCGGTAGATGAGAATACTCACGCTGCTACTCATTTTGCACAAAATTTGTCCTAGATCAAAAGCCTCTTGAAGGAGTGGGCTAGGAACAAAAAGATTCTGGATTATCAGGAAATCACTTAGATTGAGGCAGATTTGGTAGAGATTCATAATTCTGAAGGAGGGGGCTTTCTCACTCAAAGAGAAAAGGAAAGATTGATTTCCCTTGAATCTAGGAGGAACACGATCCTGAATGAGTGGGAAAAGGTTTCGAGGCTAAAAAGTAGATCCTACTGGATGGCTTGTGGGGATGAGAACAAAAAAAAAATTCAATATTTTTCAAAAGGAAGAAAAAAACAAAATACGATCCGGGAACTAAGAAATGAAAACAATGATAGGGTCTCCACTTTTGAGGAGATGGCTGAGATCGGTAAAAATATTTTTTTGAAAATATGTTCAAGGCAGATCAACATGATTCAATTGCATAGGTCCTTCATAACTCACAATACTTCCCTGAAATTATCTCTGAGGAGGACAACTCGGATTTGATGGAGGAAGTGTCAAAAGAGGAACTGAAGGAAACCCCGCATAGTTTTCATAATGATAAAATCTTAGGTCAGGACGAATGGATCATTGAATTCTTCTCAACCACTTATGATACTATTGGACCTGACTTCCTTTAGCTGGTTGAAGAATACCAGGTAAATGGCCCTTTACATCATCCACTAAACACAACCTTCTTAGCCCTTATTCCAAAAAAAGATAACTTGGACATCCTGGAATATTTTAAGCCTATATTCCTTTGCAACATCACCTACAAAGTGGTAGCAAAGGTGATTTCTCAAATACTGGAGAAGGTCCTCTCAAATATCATCTCGCCTGAACAATTTGTCTTTCTAGAGAACAGAAAAATTGATGAAGCAATCAGAGTAGCCTAAGAGGGTTTGCATAGTATAAAACTCAAGAAGTCTAAAGGGGTAATTCTAAAGATTGACCACTCAAAGGATTTTGACAGGGTAAGTTAGTTATACCTTAGACTACTCCTAACTCATATGGGATTTAATTATCCTTTCATAAAATGGATCTGTGCATGTATCTCCATTGCTTCTTTTATTTTCCTCATCAATGGATCAACTTCCCCTTTTTCCCTCTCTAAAAGGGGCTTAAGACAAGGATGCCCACTCTCTCCTCTCCTTTTCTTATTGGTTGCAAAAGGGTTGAGCAGGGATATTTTGGATGCAAAAAAAGAGTCCTTTTTGAAGAAATAAAGATAGACACGAACCTTAACATCACACATATTCTATTTGTAGGAGACATTCTCAACTTTTGCAATGGATCAATCAGAGAGGTTGAAAAGCTCTTAGAAATCATTCTCCTTTTTTTTCAAATCCATAGGGATGAAGTTAAATGAGCAGAAATATTTTATTGCTACTTTTAACCAGGAAGATGATATCATTAGTACCTTCTTGGAATTATTTCCTTTTATTATTACTATGTTGGATGAATGCCTCAAGCACCTGGGTTTCAGGATAAAGCCAAATTGCTATAAGAAGGAAGAATTGGACCACGGGGTAAATATCTGGTGCAACAGATGGATTTCAAGAGAACACAACTTAATATTGGTCAAGTCTATCCTCAAATCCATCCCTATCTACTGGATGGATTTAGCTTGGATTCCAAAATCAGTCATGAAAGATATCGAAAAAATTGCTCAATATTTCTTTGGACAGGGAATAACGATCAAAAAGTTCTTCCTTGGGTAAGCTGGGACTAAATTGCTAGACCTAAATATTTGGGAGGGTGGGAACTCAAAAACTCCACTCTATTCGCAAAATCATTAGTTGGAAAAGCAGGTTGGAGGTTTATATCAAAAAACTGCTTATGGATGGAGGTGATTTTTCACAAGTACATAGCTCTGGTTTCGTTGTGTCATTGGATCAGAAAGTATGCCTTTGTTTCCCTACCATCTGGTTCAATCATTTGGAAGGAAATATGCAATGCTTTTCCTCTTGTCCATAGTGGTCTCTCTTGGAAAATTGGGAATGGGATGCGAGTTCGAACTGGGGAAAACCCCTGGCTAGGCAGCCAACTCAACCATCTTCTTCCCCAACAACTTGTCCAACTGCTCTAGCATAAGGGTTTCTTTCGTTTAAGTAAAATTGTTGGCGCTTCCACAAATTTTTGACATAAGGGGTTGATGGGAAGCAGGGAGCTTGAGATCTCAAATCATTGGAATTTAGAATGGAACAAGTATATTTCTGCTCTCTGCACTTCCCACATCATACTTACAGATTCACAGGATGAGTTGTTCTGGGAACATGGAGCACATGGAAGTTACTTAACATGCATAAATAGTTTATGGTTGAATGCATGTTTATTTAGCCGCACATTCTCTCGAGAGTTACTTGAGTAAATGTTGTTTACATTTACGGTTTGAGTGAAAGATCAAAGAATACAAAAATTTCTCACCCAGTAAAAGTTCAAGGTTTTACGATAGAGTGGTCCACACAAGTCTTCCTAAATGTTTGGTTAAATGAATTTATAATTCTGTCAAATTGTTTATTGTGTCATTTTTTACTTCATATTATTGGTGGATGAAAAAAAATTGTAATTTATTAAGTCTTTTAGACTAAGAAATATCCTTTGTAAATTTCGACTAAAAACAAACCAGTCGAGAAAGTGAGTCGAAGTAAAACTGTCGAGTTAAACCGACAAGTTGTTCAAGTAAACTTTTTGAAGTTGTGAAACTGACAAGTTGTCGAAGTAAAACCTGTCGGTAAAATTGACAAGTAAGACAAGAGTCGGGTCAAAAATTCTGACCATATTGGAAGGCTTGTCTAGTCATAGTTAAACAAGTTTCACCTGATAAGTAGAAAAATAAAAAGAGGTCGGTGTGAAAATTTTATAACAGAGCAGTAACTCAAGTTTGTTGGCTCGGTTTTTGCTAACTGGTATCAAAGAAAGTTTTAGGAAAGAAATCTTTTCTTAAAAGTGAAAAAGTAATTTTATAAGGAAAATAAAAAATAAAAAATGGTTTCCACTTCTAGTTCATTGAAAAATCCAATTGTTACAGGAAAGAATTATGAATATTCGTATCTAACAATGATGGCTTTGTTCATAGGTCAAGACATCTGGAAGATAGTCCAACGTGGTTATACAGAACCAACAAATCAGACATCATATAAAAATCTCACACAAGCTGAGAAAGAAGTCTCGAGGGAACAAAGGAACAAAGATGGAAAGGATTTGTTCTACATACATCAAGCCATGCATGAAAGCATACTCCCAAGAGTAGCAGCAACAATTACCGCTAAGCAGACATGGAAAACATTGGAGAATGCCTATCAAGGATTTAACAAGGTGAAGACTTACAAGTTGCATATTCTGAGAAGAAATTTTAAATCTCTATCCATGAAAGATACAGAGTCAGTAGTGATCCAACCTGAAGCCGATAGGTTCACCTCAATAGGTTCTCCTTTGATATGTCTGCCCCAACATGTTCATCCAATAGGTTCTCCTTCGATAGGGCTGCCTCAACATGTTCATAAAATATATTCACCTCGACATGTTCCCCTCGTCATATGACATACCAACATGATTTGCAATAGTTGAAATTATGAACCATTATAATTTCTTGTAACTGAACATAACGGGTAGTCACCCAAGCATCTTAGGATCCTATATAACCATGTACAATAATGTAATATAGCATCTTTCTGATCATCATCTGATTCCTCCATCTTTCATGGAGCAGAAGTAATAAATTGGTTAGAATTCTTGCATATTGTCTGTGTGTATATTTCTTGTTGACCTGGTGTGTTTCCTGCTTTGTTGTTCCTTTTTATATGCTTCCACCATAATAGAACTCGACTCCTTCAGTCAAATGTCGTCCCCAGCGTGCACCTCGGCACAACCTGGATCATTGATATCATAGCAAGATCTTGTTCAAAGTCTTAACTTACATAAGCACTTCCATCAAAGTTATTTAACTTATGCATGTTCAAACATGCTCACAAGCCCAACAACACAAGTAAACACTTCCTTCAACTTCAGAAAAGATGACCGAAGAAGCAGACAATAGACATGCAACTAACGAGACAAAGAAACTCATAGAAAAAGTACTTCCTTGCCAGCGAACCAAAGTGTTCGCACATTTCAGTGAGATTATCATGAGAGTCACTACAAACTCAGGGTAATCTTCAATGTGATCTCACTCCGATAAAATTAGCACCTTCAAAGTGAAAATGAATCTGGACATACCGAACCTTGAAGGAAATATTGACGCAGAATCTGTCGACAATTGGGTACAACAATTGGAAACTTACTATGCGGTAAATCAACATGAAATCAACTCTCCGAAGAGGAAAAGATCACCATTACATCCTTGAGGATGTCAACCTTCGTTCACTACTGGTGGGAGAATATATCGACAAAGATGGGAAAAGAAGAAGACACCATCGACACATGGGTAAAATTTGTCGAATATGTTCGAAAGGAGTTCTATCTGCCCAAGTATCTTAAAAAACAGTATAAGAAGTGGCATCAGCTAAGGTAGTGGAAAGACCAGTCCATACAGAGTTACACCGACGAGTTCTATTGACTCATGGCTAGACCTAGCATCCAAGAAGAAGAGAAATTGCTTGTCCTGAAGTGCGTCAGCACTTTATCCCTATATATTCAACAAGAAATGGAGATTCTGACTGTTAGTATGCTTGCAGATGCATTTCATTACGCCATCAAGCTTAAATCTGAATAGAAAGGAAAAGTGCGTTTCACGAACAAGCTAATAGGTCGAACATCCAACAAGAATTTTCCAGTTGCCTCCAACAGTTCAAGAATATTTCTCAGCAGACTCTACTAAATCCTAAACATCAAAAGAAGAACTTTCAGAAAGACAAGAAGGATCACAACAAACAGATGCCTACAAAAAAATGGTGTGATTATCATAGTTCATCATGGTATGATACGTCAGAATGCAAATCTCAAAATACATTTTTGGAAAAATTGTCGACATCCAACTTGTCTAACAAAACCCTGGTAGAATTTGACCCAGATGCATAAACCCTCCTGGCTTTGACCTCGACCACTCCGATAGCCTCAACCATCATCGATGAGGAGGAATGAGAGTGCCTATTCCATACACGGATATGGGTTCAGAACAATCCATTACATCTAATTGTGGATAATGGTAGCCAGAAGAACTTTGTTTTTGAAGATCTTGTGTAGAAATTAGGTCTTGTCACCACTCCAAATCCCCAGCCTTACAATATCGGTTGGATGAAGGATAGGAAGGAACTAAGAATCACACGACAATGCTGACTTTCCTACTTCATTAAGACTTTTGAAGTACTATGTGATGTGGCACCACTTTCCATAGTTGACTCCCTATTCGGTAAACCATACCCATGGGAATGACATGGTACATATCAATCACGACCTCAGAAGGTGATTGTCCAAATCTGAAACCAATGGTATGGCATACTAGAGCGACAACCCACATCAATGGTTGCTATGATATCTGCCAAGCAAATGAAGAAGCTTATCAATCATGCTAAAATGTTTTCATTTATCATGATAAAGCCTCGACATTCCAGGAAGATACATAAATGAGTTGACTCATCGACCAACGTAGCTCCTGACAACAAAAACTGATCAACAACATTCTTGAAGAATACTAAAACATATTTCAAGCACCAAATAAAGTACCTCTGCACTATCAGGTAAAAAAATCCATTGAACTTGTTCCTAGTTCTTCATTACCTAACGCATATGTTTACAGAAGATCCATTCTCAAAAATGAAGAGACACACAGAAAAATCTAGGATTTGATCGACAAGGGTCATATCTGCCCTAGTCCCTCTCCTTGTGGAATTCCAGTTGTCTTAGTTCCAAAGAAAGATGGGGATTGATGCATGTGCATCGACTATCGAGCTCTCAAAAAAATTTCAGTGAAGAACAGATACCCTCTTCCATAGATTGATGAACTCATCGACAATCTAAAAGGTGCTAAGTTATTTATGAAACTTGACCTCAAGTTGAGATACCACCAAATTCCAATCGAGTCTAGTGATGTATGGAAAACAGATTTCAAAACCAAGGAAGGATTGTTTGAATGGTTAGTCATGCCTTTCAGTTTAACCAATGCACCTGCATCCTTCATGATATATATGGATGACCTTATATGACCTTTCATCGGTAAATGTGTCATTGTCTATCTTGACAATATCTTGATTTTTAGTCAATCATGGGAAGAACATGTCCACCATCTTCAACAAGTTTTCGACACTCTCCAACAACATCGGCTATATCTGAACATGGAAAAATGCTCATTTGTGATGATCAACATCAAATATTTGGGGTATGTAATTGACTCAAAACATTCATGTACTAAGAATTTTTCTTGGTTTGCTAAATTTCTATTGACGATTCATACTTGGCTTCAGTCACATCACATGGCCTTTGAATCAGTTGACGAAAGGAAATGGGAAAACTGTATTCAAATGGACACTAACACAACAAAAATCTTTTGAACAAATCAAAAACAAGATTTTTATTGCACCAGTACTTGTGTTACATGATCTACATCAACCCTTTGAGATTGAGACAGATGCATCAGACTATGCCCTTGGCGCAATGATCACTCAGACAGGTCACCTAGTTGCGTTTCATTTTTAGACTTTCAATGACACAGTCAGAAGGTACTCGACTTATGAAAATGAACTATACACCATTGTGAAAGCTATCAAGCAATGGAGACACTACATTCTTGGTAGGTAAATGGTCATCCTCACTGACCATAACCCTTTGCATTTCGCTTCGAATGAGTCAAAATTATAGACAACCCGACAACTCAAGTGGATTAATTAGTTGCAACAATTTCAATTGGTAATTAAGTATCGGAAATGAAAATCCAATGCTACAACTGATTGTCTCAGTAGATCACACATTACTCTACTGTCTACAGTGATGAGTAGGCAGTGTTATGACACCGCTACTTGGCCGCAATTGTATTCGGTAGACAGTGATTTTTCTACAATCTATTGATAGCTTCAGATCGACAAGTTGTCAACTGCCGACTACTTCCTGAAACCTTACTATACAAGCTTTGGTAGCTTTGCGTATCGACCAATGAGCATTGATAGAAGCTCATTTAGGATGCGCACTACAACAAGAATGTAGGACATTTTGGAGTCACAAAAACACTTGTTATTCTCCAAAATTATTTCTACTAGCCTTCACTTAAATATGACATCAACAAGTACATTCGATCTTGCATGGTTTGTGTCATTGCTAAACCGCTGAATAGATGACAAGGACTATATACACCCCTTACAGTTCTGAGTCGACCATGGGAATCTATTTATATGGAATACTTGACAGGATATTCTACTTCCAAACATCAACATGGCGTGATACTTGTAGTAGTCGACATATTGTCGAAGATGGCTATACTCATACCATGCAAGAAGACTACGACAACACAAAAGACTGCTTAGATATTATTTGAACATGTGTGGAAACATTATGGCCTCCCGATGACCATTATTTTCAACAGAGATGCTAGATTTGTCAGCACCTTTTGGAAAACTCTCTCGAAATAGCTCAACACGAGACTTTCTTTGTCGACAGCCTTCCATCCATAGATAGATGGACACACAAAAGTTGTAAATCACTTAGTCGTACAATTGCTTCGCATGTAAAACCACAAGCATCATCCAACATGGGATGACAACCTTCCATACATACAACACAGCTACAATCGTGCTCAACACGGCTCTATAGGAAAGATTCCATTTGAGATCTGTTACGAATTTCAACCCTCAGTGCCTATCAACTTAATTAGTTCCTCAACACAGTCGAACGATGCCGAATTCGAAGGACGAGAAGTGGAGAAAGCATTGAAGTTCATAGATCAAATCTACAACCTCCAGAAGCAAGCAGAGGAAATGTTTCAACTAGTAAATGAAAAATCTAAGGCCTAACACAACAAGCATCGTATTCCTCATTCATTCTAAATTGGGGATCAGGTTTGGTTACATCTAAAGCAGGAGCGCTTCACTGGTCCATACGAAAATTTGAAACATCTGTGTTATGGTCCATACAGTATCCTTAAACAAATTGGAGAAAACTTTTTTTAGCTTGACATTCCTGCATGCCTTGTCCTACATCTAGTTTTCAATGTAGATCTACTTCAACCATACCATGCACCACTATTGGAACAAAAAAACTTACAGACAACAGAACCCGAATACCTCCATCGAGATGCTCAAGAACCTCTTCTTTGTGACACCATTGTGGGACGACACATACGCCTTACAAGGATGAACTCCATTCCCTTGTTTCAAGTGGCTAAAGTTGGACAAGTTTCTTAACCTAAACGAATACATAATGGAGACCATTGTTTCTTAAGGAAGGAGGAATGATCCAACCAATAGCTGATGTGTTCTCCTCGATAGGTTCTACTTCGATAGGCTCGCCTCAACATTTTCAGCCGATAGGTCGACCTCGACATGTTCATTCAACAGGTTCACCTCGACGAGTCCACCTTGATATGTCCACCTCGCCATACAACATATCAACATGCTTTGTAACGATTGAAATTCTAAACCATTATAACTTCTTGTAACTAAACGTAACGAGTAGTCACCCAAGCGTCCTATATAACGTCGTACAATAATGTAATATAGCATATTTCTGATCATCATCTGATTCCTCCATATTTCATGGAGCAGAAGTAATAAATTGGTTCGAATTCTTGCATATTGTTTGTGTATATTTCTTGTCAACCTAGTGTGTTTCCTGTTTTGTTGTTCCTTTTTATATGCTTCTGCCATAATAGAACTCGACTCATTCAGTCGATTGTTGTCCCCAGTGTGCACCTAAGCACGACCTAGATCAAGTAGATTCATTCTACACTAGATTTGTTGGTTTGATAAATCAACTTAAATCTCATGGAGAAACCATAACATACCAAAGGGTGGTTGAAAAAATTCTCAGAAGTCTTCCCCCAAGATTTGAATCCTTGATTGTGACCTTGGAAGAACACACAAACATGTCATTTTTTACCATTGATTAGTTGCAAGATTCAGTCATCAATAATGAACATAGAATCAACAGAACAAATACATCATTCGAAGGTGCATTCACAACATAGTCATCCATAAGCCATGGTAGAAACAACTCTAGAGGCAGAGGAAGAAGTTCTTCCAGAGGAGGACTCGACGGAAGTCCTACAAATGTCATTGGTAGAGGAGAGAATTAGAATCCAAGTCAGCCAAGTAGTCAAAGGTTTGATAAATAAAAAATTCAATGTCATTATTGTAATAAATTAGGTCATTATGCATATGAATGCAGGAAGAAACAATATGACCAAGGAAGGCAAAGTTTAAATCAGTCGACCAACACCAGCACTCTGACAAGTGCAATGTTAAAGGCATATGCATATCCACTTGAATGCAATGCTAAAGGCATATTCATCTCCACTTGAATGCAATGTTGTCCAAGAAAGTCCACATGGCATATGGCACTTAGATTCAGGTTGCAGCAATCATATGACTAGTAATTTAAATTTGTTTTCCAGTCTAGACAATTTAGTTCAAACTGATGTTACACTTGGAAATAATGTCCAAGTCATTGTTTTGGGAAAAGGTACTGTTGTTATTCTAACCAAACAGGGGGAGAGTAAGTATATTCATGATGTTTATCATGTTGAAGGTATGAAACATAATTTGTTGAGCATTGGGAAACTGATACAGAAATGCTACAGAGTATACATAGAAGATGATCACTGTGTGATTAAAGACAAGCGTCCAAGCAACCAATTGATAGCCAAAGTGCCAATGACAAGCAATCGCTTGTTTCCATTGACAATAATTCTAGACATGAAAGGAAAGACAAATACATGGGTTGCATTCAAGGCATAAAGTAAAGACGCAGTCAAGCATTTCGACAAGAAAGAAAATGACAGTGCTGATTTTTAGGCTTCGTTTCAGAAAGAAGTCCAAGATGAATCCTGGTTGCGGCATTTTAGATTTGGACATGTGAATTTTGGTGGGCTGAAGCTACTTCACACAAAGAATATGGTGAAAGGATTTCCATTGATCGACATACTAGAAATATTTTGTTAAGGATGCATTTTTGGCAAGCAACATAGAGATACTTTTCCAATCGAAAAGTCATATAGAGCACACACACCACTTGAAATTGTGCACTCTGATATTTGTGGTCCAATGCAGACATCATCCATTGGTGGCTGCAATTATTTTCATACTTTTATGTATGACTACTCAAGAAAAACATGAGTATATTTTCAAAAACATAAATCTGATGAGTTTAGTTATTTTCAGCAGTTCGAGGCACTCGTGGAGAACTAGAGTGGACACCGCATCGAAATCTTAAGGACCGGCAGAGGCGGTGAATATGTTTCAAATGAATTTCTGAATTTTTGCAAGACCCATGGCATACAAAAGCAATTCACTATTTGGTATACACCTTAGTAGAACGATGTTGTTGAAAGAAAGAATAGAACCATTATGGAGATGGCTCGCAGCATGATCGCAACCAAGCATTTGTCCAATGAATTTTGTGTTGAATCAGTCATAACTGATGTATACATTATGAACCGATGTCCGAAAAAAAGTGTGAAGAACAAAGTTCCTCAAGAAGCATGGAATAGGATGAATGATAGTGTTTCTCATTTAAAAGTTTTTGGTTGTGTTGTATATACTCATGTTCCAGATGAGCTTAGAAAGAAGCTAGATAAGAAGGCATAGAAATGTATTTTTGTTGGCTACTCTAAAGACACAAAACATACAAGTTGTATGATCATGTTGCAAGGAAATTAATTATCAGTCGATATCTTCAATTTGTTGAGAATGAATCATGGGACGGAACTGTTGATAATGTCAAAATTGTGTCGAATGTCGACCATGATGATATGGCGGAGGAAGTGGTTGAAACACCACATGTAAGTCAACTGGTTGCAGCACTGCCGACTGCCATGACACCACGACATGGTTTAGCACAAGGAAGATCGACACAAGTTGCAGCTCAAGCTACACCGACAAGTACACCAAGAGGACAATAGACTCCATTAAGTATTTCGTCGAGGTCGACATCGACAGAACCAGTGAAGATAAGAAGTCTGCGTGAAATATATGAAGCTAGTACAATTCATTCTCTCTCTTTGCATTATTTTATCCTATATATGATCCAGTAACATTTCAAGAAGTTTTCGACGAAAAAGTATGGGCACAAGCAATGGATGAAGAAATAGAATGCATGGAGAAGAATCAGACATGGGAGTTGGTAGATGTACCAAAAGATAAAGATGTAATCAATGTCAAATGGATTTACAAGACCGAGCAAAATGCTGATGGGAATGTGCAAAAGAAAAAAACAAGAATGGTAGAAAGAGGGTTCACACAGCAGCCTGACATAGATTTTAATGAAACTTTTGCACCTGTTGAACGCCTGGATACAGTCAGAACAGTCTTTCCATTGCCGCACAAAACAAATGGCCTATTCATCAAATGGATGTTAAATCAACATTTTTGAATGGTTATTTAGAAGAGGAAGTATATGTGGAACATCCACAAGGCTATGAATTTCTAGGCCAAGAGAATAAAGGGTACAGGATGAAAAAGGAACTCTATGGTTTGAAGCAAGCTCCTAGAGATTGGTACAGTCGGATTGATTCCTATCTCACTGAAAATGGATTTCACAGAAGTGAAAGCGAACTGAATTTGTACACCAAAGTTGATGAGAAAGGGAAGATGTTAATTGTATGACTGTATGTAGATCATTCAATATTTACTAGTGAATTTGGCATAGAAGAATTTAAAGCAGTCATGGAAAGTGAGTTTGAAATGAATGATTTGGGGCTTATGAAATTTTTCCTAATCATTGAAGTCCAACAGTTTGAAAGTGGTATTTTCATATCACATCTAAATATGCAAGTGTAGTTTTAGAAAGATTGAATATGTCTAATTGAAAAACAACCCCGATGCCAATAATAACAGGTTTAAAATTGAGCAAGCATGATGATGGATCAATTGTAGATCCTAGGTTGTTTAAAAGGCTGTTAGGAAACCTTATGTATTTAACAATGAAAAGACCATACATCATGTATGGAGTAAGTATGATCTTAAGATTCATGGAGTCACCAAATGACTCTCATTGGAAAGCAGATAAAATAATTATGAGGTATGTAAGTGGCACAAAAGACCTTGGAATTATGTATTCAACCTCAAAAAAATTTAAACTCATTGGTTACACTGACAGTGACAATGGAGGCAGCATAGATGACAGGAAGAGCGCATTTGGGTACTCATTTCATTTTGGTATTGTTGTTGTTTCATGGGATTCAAAGAAATAGCCCATAGTAACTCTATATTCAATAGAATCAGAGTATGTTACAGATACAAGCGTTGCATGTCAAGTTGTATAGATGCAAAGAGTGTTAAAAGACTTGTCACAAAACCAGTAAGAACCAACAACAATTTTCTGTGACAATAATTTAGCCATTGCATTATCCAAGAGTCATGTGTTCCACAAGAGTGTTAGCTAAAATATCCTTCCTTCTCCTAATAGTGTCACTTTTGTAAATCCTTCAATCCTATCCCAAGTTGTTCTTAAGGGGGGGTGTTAGGATATTTAGACACTTATGGGTTAGTTAATATCAACTCGTGTAATATATTCGTTAGGTAAAGTGTGTTTTTTTAGTATGCATTTGTAAATATTCCAATCCGATGGTCATGATATGTTCTAGACATAAAGTGATCTGATGGTTCAAATTCTCTTAGGTCATACCTACCATTGATCCGTGGCTTAACACCCGATTGGTCCATGATCTCTATTTAAAGAGCATGGAGGGTCCTTGGCTAGTTGATCGATTATGAGAAGCTCATTTGTAACTTTATTTCTTTTGCATAATAAATTGCTCCAAGTAGGTATTTGGCTGGGGTCGTAGACCGTTTCCCTCTCGAGGGTTTTAACCATGTGACAAATCGGTGTATTGATCTATGATCTGTTTGTGTGAACTGGTTTCTCTAGGTGTTTAGTATTTTGGGAGTACCCTGTGTACCCGAACATGGTATCAGAGCATAGGTCTCAGGTTCAATTCCCCCGAGCTACACCGGAGGCGGGGTGTTGGAGTATCGGTACAACCTACACATGGTATAATCGTCGCACCTCTGGGAATATAAAACAAGTGGAATAACCGCCACTCCTAGTGATAGGGCCTTGTGTTGGGTTTCAAATGTTCACCACAATCTGCAGGTTTTGGTGTAATGGAAAACCTTACATGGTATTAGAGCGTTTATGAAGAGCCGCTTCCGGTTTTGATGAAGATCTGGAACCGGTATTGCTGAAACTTTGAAAGGGTTTCTGGTTCTGGGGTTTTTATGCATTTGTGTCCTATGGGATCTATTTCATTGTGTCCAGAGCACCGTTTCTATTGGGAAATAGTTTTCATTTCATCGAAAACTGTTTCCATTTGATCCAGAAACACTCATTTCGACAAATCTAAAGGTATAGTGTTACAGTGACGAATTTGTTTTATTTTTAAAAAAAATCTCTCATATTTTATCAATTTTATTATTAAATATTTATTGTTTTAGTATCATACTATTGTCTTTCCTGGCTGCATATGCTCTTTGCCGTGCACCTTGTGCGATCACAGCAAATCAGAAACAGAAAGGGAAAGTTTTTTTTTGTCTTCTTGGCTACGTACGCTCTTTGTCGTTCACCTTGTGCGATCAGGGCGAATCAGAAATAATAAGAAAATCTAAAAACATAGACTTTATGGGAAATCTAACCAAGATCTAACCCCATTGTGTGGAAAAGTTTTTTTTGTTTTTGTTTTTCGTTTTTTTTTGTGATTTGTAGGAAAAAAAAACCCTTCCTCGTTCCATTCTTTTATGTACTTTTTAAACTTAGCTCACTTGGTTCAAGTTGCTTTATTTCTTAATAAGTCTTGAGTTCAAGTCTTATTAAGTTACTTTTTAGTGCATGCAATTTCTATTTTCAAGACACTTTATTGTAAAAAGTGCATCTCACTTAAATAAAATAAAATAAAAAGTGAGTCACTTAAGTGTTTTAATTTACTGTCGCACTATTTAAAGTAACATTATTGTAAAAGTGAACATCACTTATTTTACAAAAGTGATTCACTTAAAAACAACTTTCTTATAAGTGATTATCAAAGGTTCATCTTGCGAACAAGAGGGTTATTTTTTTTATTTGGTTAAGTTAATATCTGTCACGTCACTATTGGGGACATCTTCAACATTTTCTTTGATCAAGCATAACTTCATCATCTAGAATCAGTTTTCAGTGCCGTTTTTTTTAAACAGCCTAATTTTTCAAGCTCTTTGCATCCAAATAGTTAGTTTTTGTTCTTTCAGCCATTATTTTACAGTATGGCCTCCCCTTTTGGTATTCTACTTACTAGTTCTAACTATTTCTCATGGAAATCTCGTATGGAAGATGTTTTACGAAGTATGACACTTTTTGGAATTACCTCAGGGAAAAAAATAGAATCTACTGATGATGATAAGAAAATAAAATGAGAAAATAAATGTGATGAAGCTCATGGATTGATTGGGATGTCAATCTCTACTGATTTGTGATTCCACATATCTGGAATTGATGAACCTGATAAAGCTTGGAAAAGTTGAAATCTGTGCTTGGTAAACACAATGAAATTTGAGGTCATCAACTTAAGAATGAGTTGATTTCTTTGAATCCAAGTGATTTTTCATGTATTCAGGATTATTTATCTAAGTATAAAACCCTTAGACTCATATGTGAAGAATGAAATATTAATAAATAAGACAAACAATGTATTTATCATATTCTTTCCAAACTTGGACCTACATATTCTGTTTTTGTCTCTATATTTTACTCCATCAAAGAATCCTTGAATGCAGCTAGATATCAAGAGCCTACTCTTGAATCCTTTCGTGATTCCTTAATTAGAGAGCAAGATAACTTCATTCATCTTGGAATAATTAACAATGCAGACACATTTGGGAAATCCTTATTGTCCCAACAAAAAGAAAATTCCAAGCCTCCCAAGAAACAAATTTTTTGCAATAATAAGCCAAAAAAGGGTCCTAAACCCTCTCAGTCTGCTCCTTCTTTAAAAAATGACAAAGGATCCAAGCCAAAAGGTAAGAAGATTGAGCGTCATTGAAATTTTTGTGGGAAAGATAATCATGATGAATCTAAGTGTTTCAAGAAGATGGTAGCCTTGAATTAAGCAATGAAGAAGCACCACATCAGCCTAGATTCGTCTTCATAATCTACCTCTCATAGACATGCACTTTATGCTTCTAGTTACTCTTATACTGCCTCTTCGTCTTATACTAAAAATGAATGGCTCATTGATTCTGGAGTATCTTATCATATGGCTAAGGATCAAGCCATATTTTATACTATGCATGAATGTAACACAAAAAAAATATTTGTTGGTGATGATAGTTCTCTAAGTGTTGTAGGATTTGGAACAGTTCTAGTAGAAAATGGTCATTTTAGTGATGTGCTATGTGTTCCACGAATTTCCAGCAATTTATTTTCATTCTATCAAATCACTCATTCTGGTGAAGGTAAAACTGCAACGTTTACACCTCACCAAGTTGTAATTAAGGATTTTAAATATCCTTAACATATCCTAGCTACCGTAATTGTTGATGATATTACCAGGTTGTACAAATTTAACAAATTTGGGTCATCACCTTTTCCTTCAATTTTTGTTGCTCATAGTGATAACTTGAGCAAACTTTGGCATGAGCGATTTTGTCACTTAAATTATTGCTCATTGCAACTACTATGTAAAGACAATATGGTGACTAGTCTTCCAATGGTATCTTGCAAGGATGATGTTTGTTTCAGTTGTGTACTCGATATGGTCCTCTTCCATCTGCTTCCTTTTCTGGTATCAAATATTTCTTAACTTTCATTAATGACTACTCCATACGCACTTGGGTTTACTTCCTAAAACTTAAGAGTGAAGTATTTAACATTTTCTTGGCCTACAAGGCCCTTGTTGAAAACCAATCTGGTCATCAAATTATTAAGTTAAGATCTGACAATGGAGGAGAATATGTTAACAAAAAGTTCACTACTTTCTGCACTGAACAAGGAATCCAACAACAATACACTGTTCCATATACTAACCACAACAAAATGGTGTAGCTGAATGGAAGAACCGCACTTTAAAAGAAATTGAAAATTGTATGTTCCAATCTACGGGACTAAGTCTTCAATATTGGGATGAGGCCATAAATTGTGAAAATTACATAGTTAATCGCACACCCACTAAAGTTTTATAAGGTATAACACCAGAAGAAGCATGGAGTAAAATTAAACCAGATGTAAGTCACTTCTGTGTGTTTGGTTGTGAAGCATGGGCTCACATTGCGGATGAAAAATGGAAAGCATTGCAGCCTAAAAGTGAAAAGTGCATATTTGTTGGATATTCAGAAGAGGTAAAAGGTTATATACTTCTTCAGCCACATTCTCATGATATAATCAATAGAAGAGATGTTAAATTCGATGAAAATCTCTTAGCCTATGAGCCTAACTTGGCGAGTGTGCCATCTTTGGCCTACAAGCCTTATTCGGCGATTGTGCCTTCTTCGTCTTCCAACTTCCTTGACAGGTTTCCAACTCTAGTTTATGATGATGAGAGTAAGGATGAAAATCCACCTCCGCCTGCTCACATTCCTCTAGTTGCACAGCACCAATGCTTCCTCGATGGGTCCGTTCAACATGTGAAGCAGCTGGTGATCTTATCGGTGATCCTAGAGATCAACGTCGAACACGTTCTCAGTTTCAGCGAGCATCTTCTCTTTTGGCTCAAGTTTCTGAGAATCATGATCCAGAAACGTTTGCACAAGCTTCAAGAAATTCATATTGGGATGAAGCTATGAATGAATAATATTGTTCCTTAATGGCAAACGATACTTGGTATCTTGTTCCTCTTCCAAAAGGCAGAAAGATTTTCAGATGTAAATGGGTCTACAGAACTAAGTATGCATGAGATGGAAGTGTTGAAAGACTTAAGGCAAGTTTAGTTTCCAAATTTTTTTCTCAAGTTGAAGGGATTGACTACAATGAAACCTTTGCTCTTGTCGCCAAAATGAACTCCATTCGCATTGTTCTTTCCCTTGCAGCCTTACATAACTGGGAAGTCCATCAAATGGATGTCAAGTCTGCCTTTTTACATGGTGATTTACATGAGGAATTTTACATGGAACAACCTCCTGGATATATTCAGGATAACTGTAGCCTTGTCTGTCTCCTTAAGAAATCATTATATGGCCTTAAGCAAGATCCTAGATCTTGGTATGCTACAATGGATAGCTTTCTCCTTGACACTGGTTTTTCTAGATGCCATCTTGACCCCAATGTCTATACCAAGAAAGTAGGAAACGATATCATCATACTTGTTCTTTATGTTGATGATCTTATCCTTACTGGCCGGTGATCCTGATGATCGAAAGTCTATTGCAGGTTATGTTTTCAGTCTAGGATCTGGACCTGTCACTTGGGCTTGTAAGAAATAACAAGCTCTTTCTCTTTCTTCAGTAGAAGCAGAATATCGAGCCGTGGTTAATGCCAGTCAAGAAGCTTTATGGCTTCAACAGATCCTTTCAGAGTTTGGATTCAAGTAGCAGCATCCTACTCCACTTTGGTGTGACAATCAAAGTGCCATCAAGCTTGCCAAAGATCCAGTTCTACATAAATGCAGCAAACACATTGAGCTACACATGCACTTCATCATAAATATTGTTCATGATCGTGTTCTTAAAATGCTCTATTGCCCTACAGATGATCAAGTTGCGGACATCTTCACCAAGTCTCTTACAGAAGCGAAGTTTTCTAAACTTTGATCTATGTTAGGAGTTCGGGAATGTGTCATTAAGGGGGGATAGGCTCTAATTCCTCCTTCCTTCTCCTAATAGTGTCACTTTTGTAAATCCTTCAATCCTATCCCAAGTTGTTCTTAAGGGGGGATGTTAGGATATTTAGACACTTAGGAGTTAGTTAAGATCAACTTGTGTAATATATCCATTAGGTAAAGTCTGTTTCTTTAGTATGCATTTGTAAATATTCCAATCCGACGGTCATGATATGTTCTAGACATAAATTAATCCGATGGTTCAACTTCTCTTAGATCATACCTACCATTGATCCGTGGCTTAACACCCGATTGGTCCATGATCTCTATTTAAAGAGCATGGAGGGCCCTTGGCTAGTTGATCGATTATGAGAAGCTCATTTGTAACTTTTTTTCTTTTGAATAATAAATTTCTCCAAGTAGCTATTTGGCTAGGGTCGTGGACTATTTCCCTCTCGAGGGTTTAACCACGTGACAAACATCGGTGTATTGATCCGTGATCTGTTTGTGTGAAGCGGTTGCTCTAGGTGTTCGGTCTTTTGGGAGTACCGTGTGTACCCGAACAAAGAGAACAAAGCATATTGCACAAGGTTTCATTTCATAAGAGAGTTGGTGAACAACAAATAAATTTGTTTAGAATTTTGCAGGTTTGAAGATCAACGTGTAGACATATTTACAAAACCATTGTCAACGGATACATTTCAGTATCTACGTAGTTATCTTGGAATGACAAGTTCTTCACAGTGAACCCTTTCATGCACAGAGAATGTTTAAGCTCTGAAACATTTTGTAAATTTTTGTTTTAAAGAAAATCTCCATCTGCTCATAATTAAGGGCGAGTGTTAAAAACATTAATTACTTGCAGATCTGTATCATATCTCAGTCTACTCTGCCAGAGTCTATATCAGTTCTGTCTCTATCAAAAAATCTGACAAGAGTGAAGAGTCCATGATTCGGCAATGTAAACCAGTCGAATTAAATTTCTGAAACTAAGTTGTTAGGTAGATAGTTATTATAGTCTTTATTGATAAGTCAGTAGATTGACAGAGAAGTAATTTCAGTTTGCCTATAAATAGAAGAAGAAGATTGTAAATTAAGTTAGACACAAAGACACAGTAGAGATAATTCTAAGAGAACTCTGAGCAGAGAGTGAAGAGGATTGTGTCGAAGCTCAATATTTTTTGTGTTTAAATATGTCGAGAGACGAAGCTTTGTAAAAGGTTAAACATATCTGTAAATTTCAATTTTGCATTTAGGACAATATAGTTCTTTGTTATGTCCTGACAAGTTATATATATTAAATAGTTTATGGTTGAATGTATGTTTATTTAGCCACACATTCTCTCAAGAGTTAATTGAGTCAATGTTGTTTACATTTATGATTTGAGTGAAAGATCAAAGAATCCATAAATTTCTCACCCAATAAAAGTTCCAGGTTTTACGGTAGATTGTTCGACACAGTTCTTCCTAAATGTTTGGTTATATGATTTTATAATTCTATCAATTTGTTGATTGCGTCGTTTTTTACTTCATATTACTAGTGGATGAAAAAAAATTGTAATTTCTTAAGTCTTTTATACTAAGAAATATCCTTTTTAATTTTCGACTAAAAACAAACCAGTCGAATAAGTGAGTTGAAGAAAAACTGTCGACTTAAACCGACAAGTTTTCAAAGTAAACTTGTTGAAGTTGTGAAACCGACAAATTATCAAAGTAAATCCTGTCGGCAAAAATCACAAGTAAGAACTTGTCGAGGTAAAAGAGTCGAGTCGAAAAGTCTGACCATAGTGGAAGACTTCTCTAGTCGGAGTTAGACAAGTTTCACCTGACAAGTAGAAATATAAAAAGAGGTTGGTGTGAAAATTGTATAACTGAACGGTAACTCAAGTTTGTTGGCTCGATTTTTGCTAACCATGTCCCTCATGAACTGAAAGTTGTAGCAACATAACAAAGTGGATGTGAAAGAAGATGGTGATTATGTAACGAAATTGCTATTCCCTCTCAGGGTCTCTACTGAAATAAAGAAACTTTCTACATACTTTCTCCTTAGAACCATGCCGCGGGTCAATCGATTTTCCAAGGCAACTGAAGGAAGGATCTCTGCTGAAATAAAGAGATAATATATAGCTCTCCACACATGTATTTCTCTTTAAAAATGTGCAGCTAGTCTCGGAATGGGTCACCCAAGAAGACTGAAGGCAGATCACTTGTCCACTCAGTATATTTTATTTTCATGTTAGACTAGAGATCGAAACCAATAAACCACAAATGAACACAAAAAAACCATATCCATAACCATGAACAAACAATTGAAAGCACTCATTTAATGATTTATACCTAGAAAACAAATTAGTAACACAATTCTAGTGATATTTTGTTGCACTACAGGTCTTGTAATAGCTCATGCAACTGGATTGAAGCTCATACAATCGTACTGAAGCTCCAATCAAACAAGTTTTATATTAAATGCACTTACATCAACTCATGTCAGAGTCAATCCCTTCACCATGTCAAGCATAAATTACAGAAACACATGGTTGAAAGAAGTTTGTATAATATTTTGGAAGTTATATCTATACTTGATGGCGTTATCCATGGGTCACACAATACTACATGTAGTGCACCACGTGTTGGGACTAAGAAGCGGATGAAATGTATGTTTAATACGTTTAACACTTGTAGATCGTTGCTGGCGAAGTCGATAACCGTTCCATGACGTCAAAATACACGGATCTAAATGGATTAACCGTCATCGCATGACTATATAGCCTAGTGGGATACTGCAAATCATTCATTAAAAAATACTTTAAACAACTCATTAAATAATTCATTACCATAAAATAAAATGTGACGATGATTGAAACCATCTCAACAGTAAAGTTGTCAAACAATCATGAATCTTGTTAATCAGCTTCTTTAACTCCAACTCCAAAATATGAGTGCAATTGTCAAGCAATCATGAATACTTCAACTCCAACTCCAAAATATGAGATATATACGCAATCGATGACATTGCAAATCATATATCATTTATTAATATTATATTTTAAAAATTCGAAAATATATATCACACTTTTAAAATAATCAACATTGCAACAAGGAATAAAGACCAACATTGCTACTCCATCCTCTTTCATCCTCTTGATTTGCCTGAAAAGAGACATGCAGAAACACTCCTTTGGAAAACCCACACCTCTATAATGCGAGAAGCGTATCCCCTAAACTCGTCATGTGTAACATTGTTAAATAACAATATGTTCCTAAAAATTTCACTTTTAGCAATCTCTGCTATCTGTCTCTCTACCAGATTATAGCTTGTGTCTGGATACCAGTTACATGCTATGCTATGTGTTTTTGTTGGGTATTTATTGCTTACATGTTATACCATACATTTTCGTTGCTTTTGTTGTTGTTTATACAGCTAATATTATGTCAGGATTCTATGGCACATGGAAATTTTTGCATACCACAGTACAAAATTTTGTATGCCACTTTTTTGTGGGGGTGTAAAATATTTTGTACAGTTATATCTGCGTATGTTAGGTAACAACTCTGCACATTAAAAGTTTAAATGGTCATACGCTGCTGGAATGGTCATAAATAGTTTGGGAAAATATTATAGTTCATTGTATTCAAATTTAATTACAAAAGTCAAAAAATTAATTCAAGGAAAGGAAGAACAAATGGAAGTAGGCTAATCTTGCAAAAAAAAAGTTAAATTTAGCTAAAATTTCAAGGGTATCGTGTATTCCATAGTTTTGCTTTCAAGGGTTTGCTCTGTATGTCAGAAAAATCGATCAATTGATCAAAGTTATATACAGACTCTAGAGTTATACATAGATCACCAAATCCTAATAGTAGAAAAGATTACTACACGATTAACCTACACTCAAGTAAAAAAAATCAGAGATAAATATGATGAAAAAGACGAGAGATAAACATTACGAAAATAATGAATCTTAAATGGTTTCTCCTGTGTTTGGCATATATATGTGTGGGTAGTGGGGGGCATATTCAAGAATATGAATATATTGAATTCTAGAAGACAAAGTCATTTTCAATGAACTATGGAATCGCACGAGACTATTTCTTTAATGAACTATGAAATCACAAGGGACTATTTCTTTATTTGTTGTATCAAAGAGATATTTCTGGCCTCTTTCGGGTTTAGTTTCTTCTGTCACTATAAAAACTGAGTCATTTGTTGAGAAATAGGCCAAACATACAGATATCTAGCAGCTGAAGCTGGTGCTCTTACACTTCCAAATATCCCTTGAAGAGGAATTTGTTGAGGCAGTATGTGGTTGAATAATTATCATCAATTATTGAGCTGATTCAATTCAATTGAAACATTATTGAATTTAACTTGTTGGAGTCATTTGCCCAACATGCACACTTATTTGGTCAATTGTCCTATTTACCCACTATCCTAAGTTTAATTGACTTACTTGGCATCAGATGAGCACACCATCACATCAGCATGAGCACAACCACGCCCTCCTTCAATGAAGGAGGCCAACTAAGCCTTCCCCTTCATTCAGAGAGGCTAACTAGGCTTCCTGCTTCAAACAAGGAGCACTTTGTTCCGGTACACAGGGTACTCCGAACAGACCGAACACCTTGAGAAACTGCTTCACACAAATAGGTCATATATCAACACATTGATGTTTGTCACGTGGTTAAAACACTCAAGAGGGAAACAGTCCACGGCTCCAACCAAATAGCTACTTGAAGCAATTTATTATGCAAAAGAAAGAAAGTTACATATTAGCTTCTCATAATCGATCAACTAGCCAAGGACCCTCTATGCTCTTTAAATAGAGATCATAGACCAATCGGGTGTTAAGCCATGGATCAATGGTAGGTATGATCTAAGAGAAGTTGAACTGTCGGATCACTCTATGTCTAGAACATATTGTAACCGTCGAATTAGAATATTTACTAATGCATACTAAAGAAACACACTTTTACCTAATGGATATATTACACAAGTTGATCTTAACTAACTCCTAAGTGTCTAAACATCCTAACATCCCCCCTTAGGAACAACTTGGGATAGGATTGAAGGATTTAGGAGAAGGAAGGAGGCATTAGAGCCTATGCCCCCTTAAGGACACATTTCTAAACTCTTAACATAGATGAAAGTTTGGAAAACTTCGCTTCTGTAAGAGACTTGGTGAAGATGTCTACAACTTGATCATATGTAGGGCAATAGAGCATTTCAAGAACACGATCATGAACAAGACTTCTAATGAAGTGCATGTGTAGCTCAATGTGTTTGCTGCGTTGATGTAGAACTAGATCTTTGGAAAGCTTGATGGCACTTTGATTGTCGCACCAAAGTGGAGTAGGCTACTGCTGCTCGAATCCAAACTCTGAAAGGATCTGTCGAAGCCATAAAGCTTCTTGACTGGCATTAACTGCGGCTTGATATTCTGCTTCTGCTGAAGAAAGAGCAAGAGCTTGTTGTTTCTTACAATCCCAAGTGATAGGTCCAGATCCCAGACTGAAAATATAACTTGCAGTAGACTTTCGATCATCAGGATTGTCAGCCCAATCTGAATCAGTGAAACCAAACAACAAAGGTTCCCCCCTTGTACTATAATTAATCCCAAACTGAATTGTACCTCGAATATATCGAAGTATTCTTTTTGCTGCTTTCCAGTGACTTGCATGAGGAGTTTTCATATAACGGGCAACACAACCAACGACAAAGGAAAGGTCAGGACTGGAATGAGTCAAGTATAAAATACTACCAACAAGCTGACGAAACAAGGTGGCATCTACTTTAGGGGAAGTACAAGTGGCAAAAAGTTTGACTCTAGACTGGAAAGGAGACTCGGGTTGGTTTACAATCTTCCATGTGCAAGTGACGAAGAAGGTCACAAGCATACTTAGACTGGGAAAGAAAGATTCCTTCTTTGGTTTGCAATACTTGGAGATCAAGAAAATAATGCAAATGTCCTAAGTCTGACATTTCAAAATTTTTCTTAAGACTAGATTTCACATGGGTTATAAGTTTAGGGTCACTACCAGTAAGGATAAGATCATCAACATAAAGAACAAGTATGATGAGATGGTTTCCTACATTCTTGGTATAGACATTGGGGTCATAATGGCATCTAGAAAAACCAGTGTCAAGGAGAAAGCTATCCATTTTGGCATACTAAGCTCTAGGAGCTTGCTTAAGGCCATATAAGGATTTCTTAAGGAGACAGACAACGCTAGAGTTATCCTGAACATATCCAGCAGGTTGTTCCATGTAAATTTCCTCCTATAAATAACCATGTAAAAAGGCAGAGTTGACATCCATTTGATGGACTTCCTAGTTATGTAAGGCTGCAAGGGAAAGAACAAGGTGGATGGAATTCATTTTTGCGACAGGAGCAAAGGTTTCATTGTAGTCAATCCCTTCAAATTGGGAAAAAACTTTGGAAACTAACCTTGACTTAAGTCTTTCAACACTTTCATCTGACGCATACTTAGTTATGTGGACCCATTTACATCTGACAAGTTTTCTTCTGTTTGGAAGAGGAACAAGATCCCAAGTATCGTTCGCCATTAAGGAATGATATTCTTCATCCATAGCTGCATTCCAATACGGATTTCCTGAAGCTTCTGCAAAAGTTTATGGATCATGATTCTCGAAAACTTTAGCCAAAAGAGAAGAGGCTCGCTGAAACTGAGAACGTGTTCGACGTTGATCTCTAGGATCACCGGCAAGATCACTAGCTGCTTCACATGTTGAACGAACCCATCGAGGAAGTATTGGTGTTGGTGCAATTTGAGGAACATGAGAAAGTGGAGGTGGATTTTCATCCTCACTGTCATCATCATAAACTGGAGTTGGAAACCTGTCAAGGAAGTTGGAAGAGGAAGAAAAAGGCATAATTGCCGAATCAGGCTCATAGGACAATTATGGTACGCCCACCAAGTTAGGCTCGTAGGCCAAGAGATTTTCATCAAATTTAACATCTCTTCTAATGATTATATCATGAGAATGTGGTTGAAGAAATATATAACTTTTTACATATTCTAAAGATCCAACAAATATGCACTTTTCACTTTTAGGCTGCAATGCTTTCCGTTTTTCATCCGGAATGTGAGCCCATGCTTCACAACCAAACACACGAAAGTGACTTACATCTGGTTTAATTTTACTCCATGCTTCTTCCAGTGTTATACCATGTAAAACTTTAGCGGGTGTGCGATTAACTATGTAATTTGCACAATTTATGGCCTCGGCCCAATATTGAAGACTTAGTCCCTTAGATTGGATCATACAATTAGCCATTTCTTTTAAAGTGTGGTTCTTCCATTCAGCTACACCATTTTGTTGTGGTGTATATGGAACAATGTGCTATTGTTGGATTCCTTGTTCAGTGCAGAAATTAGTGAACTTGTTGTTAACATATTCTCCTCCATTGTCAAATCTTAACTTAATAATTTGATGACCAGATTGTTTTTCAACAAGGGCCTTGTAGGCCAAGAACATGTTAAATACTTCGCTCTTAAGTTTTAGGAAGTAAACCCAAGTGCATCTGGGGTAGTCATCAATGAAATTTAAGAAATATTTGAAACCAGGAAAGGAAGCAGATGGAAGAGGACCACACAAGTCACTATGCACAAGCTCCAAGGGAATCGAGGCATGCCAAGAGGCACCTTTGTCAAAACTGTCCCGATGATGTTTTTCGAGTACACAACTGAAACAAATACCATCCTTGCAAGATATCATCGAAAGAACAGTGACCATATTGTCTTTACATAGTTGTTGCACTGAGCAATAATTTAAGTGACCAAATTGCTCATGCCAAAGTTTGTTCAAGTTATCACTATGAGCAACAAAAACTGAAGGAAAAGGTGATGACCCAAAGTTGTTAAATTTGTACAACCTGGTAATATCATCAACAGTTCAAGTAGCAAGAATATTTTGAGGATTTTTAAAATCCTTGATTACAACTTGGTGAGGTGTAAACGTCATAGTTTTACCTTCACCCGAATGAGTAATTTGATAGACTGATAACAGATTGCAGGAAATTTTTGAAACACATAGTACATCACTGAAATTACCATTTTCTGCTGGAACTGTTCCAAATCCTACAACAGTTAGAGATCTATCATCACCAACAAATATTTGTTTGGTGTTACATTCATGCATAGTAGAAAAGATGGCTTGATCCTTAGCCATATGATAATATGCTCCAGAATCAATGAGCCATTCATTTGAAGTAGAAGAAGAAGTTGCAGTATAAGAGTAACCAGAAGCACAAAGTGCATGTACATGAGAGTTAGATTCTGAAAATGAATCTAGGCTGATGTGGTGCTTCTTCATTGTTGCTTCCAAGGATGCCATCTTCTTGAAACACTTAGATTCATCATGATTATCTTTCCCACAAAAATTGCAATGAGGCTTAGTCTTATTTCCTTTTGGCTTGGATCCTTTGTCATTTTTTAAAGAAGGAGATGACTGAGAGGGTTTGGGACCTTTGTTGTTTGGCTTATTATTGCAAATTTTTTGTTTCTTCGGAGGCTTGGACTTTTCTTTCTGTTGGGACAATAAGGTTTTCCCAGATGTATATGCATTGTTAATTATTCCAAGATGAATGAGCTTATCTTGCTCTTTAATTAAGGAATCACAAAAGGATTCAAGACTAGGATCTTGATAGCTAGCTGCAGTCAAGAATTCTTTCATGGAGTAGAATGTAGATACAAAAATAGAATATGCAGGTCCAAGTTTGGAAAGAATATGGTAAATACATTGTTTGTCTTCTTTCTTAATCTTGCATTCTGCACATAAGATTATAAGAGTTTTATACTTATATAAATAGTCTTGAATGCATGAAAAATCATTTTGATTCAAGGAAATCAACTCATTCTCAAGTTGATGACCTCAAATTTCATTGTGTTTACCAAACACAGATTCCAACTTTTCCAAAGCTATATCAGGTTCAACAATTCCAGATATGTGGAATCGTAAATCAGTAGAGATTGACATCCTAATCAATCCACAAGATTCATCACATCTATTTTCCCATTTAATTTTCTTATCATCATCAGTGGGTTTTGTTTCTTTTCCTGATTTTATCCTGAAAAGTCCCCTACTTTGCAGAACATCCTCCATACGAGATTTCCATGAGAAATAGTTAGAACTTGTAAGTATCATATCACAAGGGGCGTCCATACTATAAAATAATGGCTGAAATAATAGAAACTAACTGTTTGGATGCAAAGAGCTCAAAAAAATATGCGGTTTTAAAAAACACGGCACTGAAAACTGATTCTGGATGATGAAGTTATGCTTAATCAAAGAAAATGTTGAAGATGTCCCCAATAGTGACGTGGCAGATATTAACTTGACCCACTACAAAAAAAGAACCCCCCTCTTCCCAAGATCAATCTTTGACAATCACTTTACAATAAATTTGTTTTTAAATGAATCACTTTTGTAGAATAAGTGATCTTCACTTTTACAATAATGTTACTTTTAAATAGTGCGGTAATAAATTAAAAGACTTAAGTGACTCACTTTTTATTTTATTTTATTTATGTGAGATGCACTTTTGTAATAAAGTAACTTGAAAATTGAAATTGCATGCACTAAAAAGTAGCTTAATAAAACTTGAACTCAAGACCTATTAAGGAATAAAGCAACTTTGGACCAAGTGAGCTAAGTTTAAAAGGTACATAAAAGAATGGAAAGAGAAAGGTTTTTTTTTGTTTAAACTCTTCTCTCTCGTTCTCCGTGCTTGCCTTTTTTCTGCAAATCACTAAAAAAGCAAAAGACAAAAACAAAAAAACTTTTTCCACATAATGGAGTTAGATCTTGGTTAGCTTACCGGGAAAGTCTACGTTTTCAAGTTTTTTCATTGTTTTTTATTTTCCGTGATCACACAAGGTACACGACAAAGAGCATACATAGCCGAGAAGATAAGAAAAAAGAAACTTTCCCTTACTGTTTCTTATTCGCCGCGATCGCGCAAGGTGCACGACAAAGAGCATATGCAGCCAGGGAAGGAAACAGTCCGAGACTACAACAGTAAAGATCTAATAATAAAAGTAATAAAATATGAGAGATTTAAAAATAAATAAAACAAATCCGTCACTGTAACATTATACCTTCAGATTTTCCAAAATGGGTGTTTCTAGAACAAATGAAAAATAGTTTTCAATGAAACGAAAACTTTTTCTCAATGGAAACAACACTCTGGACGCAATGGAATAGCTTCTATAGGCCACAAATACACAGATAATCCAGAACCAGAAACCCTTTCAAAGTTTCGGCAACACCAGTTCCATATCTTGATCAAAACCGAAAGCAGCTCTTCATAAACGCTCTGATACCATGTTCAGGTACACATGGTACTCCCAACAGACCAAACACCTTAAGCAACCACTTCACACAAATAGATCATAGATCAACACACTGATGTTTGTCACGTGGTTAAAACCCTCGAGAGGGAAATAGTCCATGGCCCCAGCCAAATAGCTACTTGGAGCAATTTATAATGCAAAAGAAAAAAAGTTACATATGAGCTTCTCATAATCGATCAACTAGCCAAGGACCCTCTATGCTCTTTAAATAGAGATCATCGACCAATTAGGTGTTAAGCCACAAATCAATGGTAGGTATGATCTAAGAGAATTTGAACCATCGGATCACTCTATGTATAGAACATATCGTGACCGTCGGATTAGAATATTTACAAATGCATAGTAATGCATACAAAAGAAACACACTTTTACCTAACGGATATATTATGCAAGTTGATCTTATCTAACTCCTAAGTGTCTAAATATTCTAACAATTTCTAGGGTGATCTAAGTGTCATAAATGCACCTAATTGCTAACTGATTGTTACAATCAGTTAATTTGAGTTGTGAAGGCACCTCCATTCATTATTTGATTATTTTTTGTCATTATTTATGAACTGGAGCCAACAATGGCGCCTACAACCACTTCTGATGACATGTGTCACTTCAATTAACTCCATCGAAGCTACTTGGAGTTATGGATGCGCTACCTCCTTTAGTTGGACATGCAGTTACATGTGATAAGTCACTTTCAGTTAGACTCGTTCATCTATTGCGCTCCTATTCAGTTAGGAATTAGTGTGAGAGTCAGTTATTGATTAGCTCAGTGGTTAACTATGTGTGTCGATTATGGCTGACATTCAGGTAAGCTACACACATCCATGCAATTCGAATGACCTCCTTGATTATTCAAATTGTCTTGAAATTCATGCACCTTGCATGACCATTGTATTGTACTATGATTATTTTATTGATCACACAGAGTTGCAACATTCTATTGTAGCACCATTATGCTGTTTTCATGCCTAATTGTCTGAAATTTCTTATGAGACTGTGTTTTAGTCCCCAGATTATTGTGACAAATTAATATGGTATCATAGCTTACGGTGGGACGAAGCTCATTCTCTTCAAAAACATGGTTTTTTATGGATCTTGCATGAAAATTTGAGCAAAAGCTCAAATTATATCACTGCACCAGAAGTAGAAGGTTTACCACTTAATACCCCAAGTTAAGGAATTGTTGATCAAGCTTGCTTAATCAATTATGTTGGGTGTGATGAAAACCTGAAATATGCAGGTTGTTCGACCTTACGGTGACTTTATTGTTTTGATTTGCAGGTTTTACAGGTTCACTGCATTCACTACGACACTTTGATATGGCTTCTTTTGTAGATATTTTGACTCCGTTCAATTTCCATCTATGGAAAGGAGACATGGAGATCCAGCTACATTCCAGAGGACTCTACCGGGTCACTATGGACACAGAAGAAGAGCCTACTCATGTTATAGACAAGGCTAGATTTTTGAATAAGACAGATGAAGCATTTGGTTTCTTCTGTCTCTCTATCTCCAAGGATCTTCTATTCCACCTCTTGGGATTGAAGACTCCGAAAGATATTTGGGACCAACTTGCCTCCCTGTATGGAAAACAGGATGAATTGAGGCTTTATCAGCTTGAAAATGTGTTGATGTCTCTTCAACCTGGCATTTTTGAGACCCTTAATGATTTTTTCATAAAATTCAAGCATATATTCCTTCTGTTTAAGCAATGTGAGGTGAAGAAGGAGGATGATCAGCTCATCCTCACCATTCTTTCAAAACTTAGAGATAACTATTCGGTGTTTCTTTCTACATTTCGTGTGGGGAAGCTCACAACCCATGGATGGAAGATGCCTTTACTCAACTCCTTCATTGAGTCCCTAACAAGCGAGCATGATAAGCTTGTCCAGATGGGGATCATCATATCCTCTCGTGATCAAGCCCTCTTTGCTTCGGGACCCAAGGATTTGAAAGGGAAAGGAAAGCAGCAAAAGAACCCCAAAACCAAATTCGAAGCTCCTAAGTCAAAAGTTCAAAACCAGCAGCAAGAAGAGCCTTCTAGCTCGAAGAAGAACAAAAACAAAGGCCACCATGGGAAGGAAAAAGTCAAGTGTTCATACTACAGGAAGGGATTCCACCCTGAACATGTCTACAAGAAAAATAAGCTTTATGAAGCTACTTCTCTCCTTGAGATAAATCACATAACTCTTCCAGAAATTTTTCGGAGGAAAGAAAATCAAGATTGGGAATACCAACATGAAATAGGTCATACTCTCATGGAAAGCACTTCGAAGTCTATGGCTCTACTCATAGATTTTGGAGCTTCGAACCACATGATGGCCAGCAAAGACTCTTTCTCTTCTCTTGAAACTAGCAAGAGCATTCCCATCCACATGGGGGATGACTCTACCATCATCTCAAAAGGATAAGGTACAATAAACCTTGAGCACAGTTATACCATGGATGAAGAGATGAATTCTCTTCAAAAGAATGTTATTCGGGAGCTAGTTTCTCTTCCTCCGGGGAGGAAATTAGTTCAATACAAGTGGGTATTTTGGAAAAATGCTTCTACTGATGGTAGCACTTGCAAATATAAGGCAAGTATGGTAGCAAAAGGGTTCTCTCAGGTCCAAGGTGTGGAATATCATGAGACCTTTGCACCGGTTGCAAAAATGGACTCCATCCGCCTAGTTTTGGCAATTGCGAAATCCAAGCACTGGAAAGTGCATCATACAGATGTTAAGTATTAATTTATACATGGAGATATTCATGAGGAGATATACATGAAGCAGCCCGAGGGCTACATTTCAGATTCATCTTTGGTTTGCAAATTAAAGAAATCACTATATGAGTTAAAACAGGCCCCAAGAGAGTGGTATTCCAAGATGGATGCCTTCTTTCTCTCGCAAAACTTTCAAAGGTGTAAATCAGATCCGAATGTGTATCTACAGAAGTATGATGGTCAATTGCTTATAATTTTTTTATATGTTGATGATATTTTGATTACTGGTAGCACCGTTGCTTCCATTTCAGTCATAAAAATTTCCCTCCATGATGCATTTGAGATGAGCGATTTGGGGCTCTTGAAGCAATTTATGGGGCTTGAAATTGCACAAAATTATAATAGGATAATGGTCACTGAGTCTCAATACATATTAGACCTGTTAGTTAAGTTTAACATGGCTGAATGTAAGGCTGTTCCATCCCCTTTCCTTTCAGGGATCAGCCTTGAAGAAGGAAAAAACACTCCACCCTTGGATTGCATAATCTACCGCCAATTGATTGGTAGCTTGATTTACTTGACATATTCTCAGCCTAATATCTGTTATGACGTGAATACTGTCTCAAGATACATACATAAGCCTCATGGTCTTCATTGGAAGGCATCCAAGAGGATCCTCCGGTATATTCAGGGCACCAGGACCTATGGCATTCACTATGCTACATACTCTGAGTTAGAGTTGGTTGGTTACACAAATTCAGATTGGGCGAGAGAATGTATTGATCGGAAATCTACTTCCGGATATGTATACATGTTTGGTTCTGGCCCCATTTGTTGGTCTAGCAAAAAGTAGGCCGCCATTGCATTGTCTTTGTTGGGCCCTGTAATTGTCTATTTTTCCATCAATTATCGACATATTTCATCCATTTTATTCCCATTATTGCCCATTTATCATTCCATTTTTCATCCATTTGTTGTAACTGTATGTAAAACAACATACTACTTCCATTGATGTTTTAAGTGGTTAATAATGGTTATTTTCCTTTATCTTTGATTAATTGAATACCATTATGCATAATTTTACTTATTGTGGTTTGTGGACTGATTTGTCACGTACAGGACACTCATAGACAGTTGTTACAGCCTTAACCGAAAATGCATTCCAAATAAAAACACCTTGATTCACGTCTTGATTTATGGGCATATGGAAATGAATCTCGCAACTTTGAGACATGGGTTTTGTGCGTAACAGCCTCATTTACCTGACTCGTGAGGAAATTGCCAAACAAATCCACGGTTTGCGATATATAGGTGATTCTTTGAGATGGTATTTTCCATATTTAATGTTGCAGTCAGTTCCAAAGTTGTTAACAGTTACAGCCGTGTTTCAGCTATTACAGATCACAAGTTGGGGGTTCAGTTCCTCATTTCCATGAGACAATTTAATCTATAAATATGTAATCAATCTCATTGAGGGGGGAGAGAGAAATCAATGTTATGATGTAGGATTTGATCTAGATATATTGTAATCATTTCATTATGATAATACATGCTGGTAGTTTCTTAATTATGGAGTTGTAGACTTTCATTGTGGAGATCCATCTGTGCTCAGTGGAGGAAGGGCCCTCTTCCCTAAGCAGATGTTGGTAGTGTTGATTGTAGGTGTTTTATTGTTTAGATTTTCTTCTTATTTCGTTCATGGTTTCATTTATTAGATTTATCATAGTTGTATGGTTTCATTCATTGGATTTGTCAAAGTCATTGTATTGTTAATTCATTTGATAGATCGTTGGCCAACATAGCATTTATTTTAGGTGTATGCAATTAGATCTTGTTTCATAATAATTGATTTTGTTGAAGTGTGATTAGAATTACAGTTTGGATTTATGAATAGGTTTTAGGTTTGTTTTCTTTTCAAGAAGGTGTGATCTAATTTACAAAGAGTTTCGATTGAATATCAATAGATAACAGTGTTAGGTAGAAATTCTTCTCGCATAGATCTTTCACGATGGCTTTAAAATAAAAGACTTCCTTGGGTTGATAATTTATGTTTAACACTCTGCATGTTAAGTTTTAATTAACTGGCATATAGTGGGCCCAATATTTTGGCACCGTTGCTGGGGACGTTATCAATGGTGCAAAAGTACATCTGACATTGTTTTGTAGATGAATTATTAAAGTAGGGCATGTAGGTTGCATGATT
>LPNX010413677.1:62417-84302 GCA_001517045.1 Pseudotsuga menziesii
GAACATTCGAGGGAGGAGCCTCAAGATAGCACACAAAGAATCTAATGAAGAGATGGCAGGTAAGAAAGATGCAGATGTTGTTACCTTCGAATTTCTCATCAGAGATTCGGGAAGAGTGGCGCCAACAAAAAGCATTCCCACACATGTTCTACCAAATTTTCGTGGTTTGGAAAATGAAGAACCTAATGTATTTTTATTTTAGTTGGAATTACTTTGTAGAGGATATGGTTATTTTGCTAATGATAAAAAGTTGAATGTGTTTCCCATTACTCTAAAAGGAACAGTCCTCCGATGGTTCATGAGCCTTGGTGGGAATTGTATACAAACTTGGGAAGACATGAAACATGTATTCTTGAGAAGGTACCAAGATTATTGCAGGGTCAATGAAGACATGTTCGAAATGACATAAGGAGAATAAGAGAGTCTGGAGGAATACATAGAACGCTTTCAATATAACCTCCAAAGATATAAACAAAGGAAACTGGGGAAGGAGACCTTAAAAACACTTCTACTCAAGGGAATCCAAGCTGAATATTTAGAAATATTAAATCTGATGGGAACAGGTAATGTATTTTAATTAGCATATGATGATATTTGTGAGTTATGTAGAAGGTATTCAAGAGGAAACTTCAAGACCGGTAAGAATTCTAAGGAACTTTTATCTTTATTTTTGAAATTTGCTGCAAAAACAAGAGTTTTACGAGCTGAAATTAGTAATGTATTTAAAAATTCTAATGCTGATATCAATGATTCACTAAAATTAAAATTGGATGTTTTACAGGTTAAGGAAAAGCATAGGGAATTTGAAGAAATAGTTTGCCCTCGGTGTCAGAAGAAACATCTTGCAATGGATAGTCCTTTGGATAGTCTCACAATTTGTGGCATATGTGACTTGAATAATTCCACAGATCTTTGTCCCTCCATACCAAGGATGAAAGAAACATATCAAAGAGATCTGGGAGTTGCATCCAACTCATTGCAACAGTCATGGCAACCGTGGCCTACATGTATGGTTCAAAATTCTATCCCTCCATTTCCTTACTCTCATACTCAATCATTGAATACTCTTCCACCATGGCAGTTGTTGCAGCCTCAGTTTAACTCTTACCTGCCTTATCCACAAAGTTGGAATGGCCTATCTTATGATCACATGGTCACTCTCCCTCATGTGGCAACACAAGTTGGTCCTTCAATATCAACTTCACAAATCAATCCTTTACATCAGCCACATCTATTTTCTCATCAAACTCCTTGGTATCCAACACAATTTCCTGTCCAATCCACCCTCCACCCTAACCATAATAAAGCAGTACATTATGCTTACAGTGTTGAACTGCAAAATGTTCCCACATTTCCCTATTGTTCTACCTCACCTACGCCGCTGCAAAAAGACTGTGTGTTGTTGGAACAAATCCATACAAGGCTTGAACATGTTTTAAATCCAAGATGTGGAGATGGGGCTTCTTCCAGTCCTCATAAGCAAGCAAACAAGATCAACATGCCACACATAACATTTGATGACGAACGAACATTGGAACCAAAAATTGAAGTATCATTTACATCATTAGATATGAATCTCTTATGCATTGAGGAAGATAAGGAGCTTCATGGTGTAACATCCATGAGAAATCAAGGGAACAAAGGCTATATTGAAGCTTGGTTTCAATCTGTCATCGGTCTGCAGCATCATTCCATACTTCACCAATTATTGGCACCATCATTTCAAGGGAATTTGATCTCTCATATTCTAGAATTCATAAAGTTATATATTTCTATTGGGAGTATGAGCATACTTGAGTCACTTCTTCGAAAGTGGCTCCATTGGAAATATGCATATACTTGAAATTTTTTTATATTTCCAAGTAGAATAGGGTAGGATAGAATAATAGAATAAAACCATGCTTTTGTTTTGTTTTGTTTTGTTTTGTTTTTTTTTGAATAAGTATGCTCTCTTCCTACGCCTTGTTGCGATCTGGAAGATCATAAAGTAGAAAGATAAGGAATGGGTATGAGATGTTTTCAAGAATATTTTGGAATTGTTGACTATTTGAGCAAAATGCTTAAATCATTTTTGTCTTCAATGTTCAAAATTTAATTTTTCTCTATTTGTTACAAAAAAAACAAACTTTCCTGAAAACAAAATTACAGTAATTAGGGAATGTGAATGAAGGATCCACAAGAAAATGAGCCAATGATTATGGAACCCTTCAATCTTGAAATTTGGCATAAATTTGTTATATGCAACACCCAGTTGTGATAATGAGATGCAACACCCAGTTGTGACAGTGAGTTGTAACACACCCAACTGTGACAGTGAGTTGCAACACCTAGCTGTGAAAGTGAGCTGCAACACCCAGCTGTGACTGTGCTACAGGTGGAAATTTATGAGTTTGAGATATGTGTGTGTTGCACATCATGATATGTATTTAGTTTTAATTTATATATAACACATCCATAAAAATACACATGATTTATTTTCACATTATGTCATTTTTTAAGAGTTGCAGCTGCGGCTGCAACAGACTGTGTAAGTCAATCCAGGTGCTCAATGCTTGACATTTTTGGTATGGGAATGTGTTATATTTAAATTTTCATCACTAAAAACATTCACACCTATCCCAGTCACTTTTTGGGAGCCAAATTTAATTTATTGGATTTTTGTGACATTTTGGCTTGAAACTTTTACTGAAACACACTCGAGAGAGTCCATTTTCGGGAGACCAAATGGAATTATTTTTAAAATATTTTTACATTCCAAGTATCTATTTGAATATAGTTTCCAAAACAATTTGAATTTTTAATATTGGGTATCAAACGAAAAATATATGGCTAAAATACTAACGGGGTGTCAAGCAGGCAGCTTAGGAACAGATCTGGGACAGTCAATTTTTTGATGCCTTATTGGACATATCCTGAAAACGTGTTTCATTGGTATATTATCCTATGAATCTAGTTTACAACCCAATTTGAATCACTCCATTCTGATATCGTATGCAAATTTTATGACCAAAATACCGACTGCCTATCACAAATCAGCATTCTTAAAACTCTGTTTCGTAGACTGTTTATTGGCTTATTTTTTCCATCAATTATTATTGGATTCAAAACCTGTTTCAAATGGAGATACCTATATTAATCTAATTTCATCTCCAATTGGAATCACATCAATCCATTATCAAACAAAAAAGTTAAGCCTAAAACCGTGACTGTTGATCTAGTCCAGAATTCGAAAAAAAACACCTTGTCACGCAGGTTGTTACTGTGTGATTTGGAATATAATTACATAGAATTTTAAAAACCTATTTCCAAGGGAAATAGACCTATGAATTTAATTTCATTTGGATTTTTAATCACTCAAAATGGACAAGGAACGAAGAAGCTATGATCAGAATACTGTTGGTGAGTCTAGATGGACATTACTCTCCCGCAGGCATAAAATGGACATTTCTCTCCTGCAGGAACAAAATGGATTTTTATTTGTTCATTTTTATTTGGATTTGTTTTATAATTAATTGCTTTTTATTTTTTTTTCTTTAGTGTTGGGTGAAGAGAGACCAATCATTTCTCTTCTTCCATCATCTCATGTTTTATTGTAGGCAAGTGCTAAGTTTTTGCAGGTCCTTGGAAGAAGAAGGTCAATGCATGCACGAGTGACTCTTGAAGAATTTTTATCAATTTACAAATGGATTGAGCACATAAAAAATGGATATATTGATGTGCAAACAATACCAATGTTCAATAATTCAAGTCTCATTTCTACATGCCAAGAATCCTTTTTATACACTTGCCATACCAATTGTTGCAAAAAAGAAACCTCTCAAGAAGCCAATTGCACTATGGTAGATTCATTCACCCTCCTCATTTCAAAAACCTGGATATCCATTCATTTCGAAGTCCCATTTTCCACTGCTTATGTAGTCACCATAACCATTTTATTTTCCATCATACAATTTCCACTTCTGAGTTTCATGTTGGTTCTATTTTTCACTATGATTCTTCACAATCATTTATTTTGTACTCATATTGGATGATGTGGAATTCATTAAGCTCCACCTTCCAATGGTCTTATCCCATCGACTCCGACACATCATCTGGGATCGAGATTAGAGTTTTATAGTGCCCTGGCATCTGCATGAATCAATGATAGATTTCCTTGTTGTTAATCATTGTGATTCATCAATGCCTCTTGATTGACAAATATTGCAGGTGACTTGACTCCAGCACATCCATTCGTACATGTCAAGATGCACTAAGGTACTTTAGATCTCACTGTCATCAAAGGTGAGTTGCTTCACATTGGTTAACAGCATACATTAATGGCCGGTAATCCAATGATTTCTTTCCATGCTCGATTTTCGAACATTCATTCGCATGGTAAGAATTGTACCTCGGTTTGTAGCAGCTGAAGATTATGTGATCTAATGGTTTCAACAATGACTTGCAGCATCATTTGTTTCAGTAGTTTTGCAATTTCTTTCCATTTTTTTCTAGTAGTTAGCAGTCTTACATGCAACCAGCACAACATCATGGATCAAATTTAGCCTCATCCAGTTTCAACTCTCATATACATTTGTCTCAGCATCAAATCAACTTACATAGCTTCAGCATACAACAGTCCGTTCATGTCAACCAAGGCTTCCATGGAGGTAACACTTGAGGTAAAATAGCATGAATTTTTGATTTACTAAATATTTAGGAAAAATGTCACAAAGAACCACTAATCATTAGCCATTTCTATTTTCTATATAGCATTTTATGTCCATCCATTTCCATCATTTCCCACTCAATTCTAACACTTCATCATTCACTCACATCCAATTCAAAGTGCTACCCAACAACTCACCAACCTAACTGTCCAAGCATGAAAATAATCAAAGGATACATTATTGTTGTCACACAAGAACCAACAATGGGAAGTCTTGTTTCTGCCACTCAAGAACTAGCGGTAAGAAAAGAATCCTTTCTACTGCCACATAAAAACCAAGACTGAGAAGAAATAAAGTAGTTGCTTGAAGGTTGTTCTATCTAGATTTGAGAATTTTTTATGCATGTGGGCACTACAAATCTTTTATGGCTGCAAATTGCATCATACATTATGCTCCAACTCTATTATCAGGAAATGATGCATGAGGACATGCTTTGCATTCAGTTTGGGGGAGAAAAAATATTGTGCACTCTATGACATTTTCATTACTGAACACTTAATGCATTAATATGATACACGCAATATAATTTTCATCCCTGGACTGAGGAATATTACAATTTAGTTGATGAAGTTAATGATTATATCTTGTGTGTTGCAAAAGTGCATATGTTTACAAGCAATTAACTGAAGATAAGGCCTAGTCCACAAATGCATGTGTGTTCTAGCATTGAAAGAGAAAATTGCAAATGTTACTTTCAGACCAGCAGGTAAAACAAAATTTTAGTATATGCTCAAAATTCAGAGCAACATGAAGATTTTGGCAGAGACAAACAGGTTGGATCATTTACCTTGAATGGAAGTGAAATCAAATTAAATGTTGCAGCCTATAGGTAAGACTGTTCTTTCTTTTACAAGCGTCAATATCTACTACAGGAAAATGCAAGTGAGACAGATCACTGGCTAAAAATGCAAATTAGTGGTAAACTCAAAATTTTGCCAAATTTCTATAACAAACCTATATTTCCAAGATCTGATTTGCAACTTGATCAATGGGTATTCAAAGGACTTTGGAACATTATGTTTGTGTTTCCTTCATGCAATAGTGAGAAAAGTTGAAAATTCGTTCTGGTTGAAATAAGGTTTGCCATACCTAATTAATTTCTCAAATTAGATGTATTAAAGGGTTTGATTAATGGAACTTGTGTGCAATCAATTTGTTGGTTGCATTAAGCAATGGGTTGCAGATCTTAAACCATTTATTTGCAAATATTATGAGCTAATTTCCTGTAGCAGCTTGTTTTCTTTGTCAATCAGTGCCACTATTATGGAGATGAGTGTACTTTCTGACCTGGATTTATTGGAATTCTCAAGCAACAAAATCATAGTGGACAGACACAATCTCTCCTTAGTTTTCATTGATGATGACAGAATGGCTGATAGTGTTTTATCCAACAACCTGAACGCATACACATTTTTCTTTTAAAACAGGGAAGAAATTGAAGTGGGCATATCTCCCAAAAGGTGATCTAGGTCTTCGTGAAATTTGATGAGTATATACACCAAGGTAATATGAACAATACCTCAAAGTTGCAGCCCAAACCAGTTTGTATTTTGTCAAATATTGGTTCAAAAAGTTTACCTGCAACACATTTTTATTCATGTTCATCTACAAAAAGTGCAGAATTTGATTTGAGCATATATTTAAAATGGTAAGATATATTTTCATGAAACTTGGACAGGGAATGAATAACATCAGGATGAACAACTTTGGTAATTTTCAGCCCAATCCAATGCATGGTTTTTGAGAAACTAGTCATCATCACCTACAACCAATTTGCATTTTTCTCGAAATCCTTGATGTGGGTTTCTCTAATATTTGGTGTGGAGATACATTATAATGGTAATTACTTTCTTGAAAAATTTCAGCCCAACCCAGTTTGGATTTTGTGAAATATTGGTTCAGGAATTTTAGCTGCAACACATTTTGATTCATGTTCATCTACAAAAGTGTTGAAATTGAAATGAGCATATCTTGCAATTGGTAAGTTGGATTCTTATGATTTTTGGACAAGAAGTGCATAATACCAATATGAACAAGTCTGGTAATTTTCATCCCAATCCAATGTACGGTTTTTGAGAAAATGGCCATAGTCACCTACAGCCAATTTGCATTTTTCTCAAAATCCGTGATGTGGGTATCTCTGAGGTTTGGTGTGTATGTGCATTGGACTAGTATAAACCTGTCTGAAAAATTTCAGCCGAATCTAGTTCATCGTTTGGGATAAAATGACTTTGGAAGTTTTTTGTTCAAAAGGCTGCAACACAGTAAAATATTGCCCTTTTCTCGTTCTGTGCAGCTACAACTCCGTAAAACCTTTCATTTCTCCCATTCCGTGCAGCTGTAACTCCGTAAGATCTTTCATTTTTCCTGTTCCATGCAGATGCAACTCCATAAAATCTTTCATTTTTCCCATTCTGTGTAGCTACAACACCATAAATTTTTTTCCTATTTTCCTATTTTAGGTAGCTACAACTCTGTAAAACCTTTCATTTTTCCCATTCCGTGTAGCTGCAACACAGTAAAATTTTTGCCTATTTTCCCATTTTAGGCAGTTGCGACTCCGCTAAATTTAGCTCTCTTTGGGCTGTGACTCCGCCAAAATATTCGCCAAATGCTTTTCTAAATTTAGCGATCTTTGGGGTGTGACTCCGCCAAATTCACCGCTAAATTTAGTGCTATTTGGGCTGCAACTTCGCTAAAATATTCGCTAAAACCTTCGCCAAATTCTCCACTAAAAAATAAGCTGTGGCTCCGCCAAATTTCTGCTAAATCCTCCGCTAAGCAGCTGCGACTTTGCCAAATTTTATATTAAATCCTCCGCTAAGCAGCTGTGACTCTATCAATTTCTGTTAATCTCTCCATTTCTTCTCGCTGCAACTGTGCGAATGGTAAAATGAAGGAACGAGTGAATGAGTTCTTCTAGTTTGACGCTACAAAGGTATTGGGTTGCATGAGGACATGCAACAAGTTCAATTTGGGGGAGATGTTGGGCCCTAGAATTGTCCATTTTCCATCACTTATTGACATATATTTCATCCATTTTCTTTCCATTGTCGCCCATTTATCATTCCATTTTCCATCCATTTGTTGTAACTGTAAGTAAAACAACATACTAGTTCCATTGATGTTTTAAGTGGTTAATAATGATTATTTTCCTTTATCTTTAATTAATTGAAGATTATTATGCATAATTTTTCTAATGATGATTTGTGGAGTGATTTGTCACGTACAGGATGCTCATAGCCAGATGTTATAGCCTTAACTGAAAATGCATTCCAAATAAGAACACCTTGATTTGCGTCTCGATTTACGGGCAGATCAAAAAGAATCTCGAAAATCCGAGACTTGAGTATTGTGCGCAACAACCTCATTTACCTGATTCACAAGGAAATTTCCAAACAAATCCACGGTTTGCTATATACTGGTGGTTCTTCAAGAGGGTATTTTCCAGATTTACTGTTGTGACCGGTTTTGAAGTTGTTAGTAGTTACGGTCGTGTTTTAGCTGTTACAGATCACAAGTTGGGGGTTCAGTTCCTCATTTCCATGAGATAATTTAATGTATAAATATGTAATCAATCTCATTAAGGGGGGAGAGAGAAATCAATGTTATGATGTAGGATTTCATCCAGATCTATTGTAATCATTCCATTATGATAATACATGCTGGCAGTTTCTTAATTCTGGAGATGTAGACTTTCATTGTGGAGATCCATCTGTGCTCAGTGGAGGAAGGGCCCTCTTCCCTGAGCAGATGTTGGTAGTGTCGATTGTATGTGTTTTATTGTTTAGATTTTCTTATTATTTCATTCATGCTTTCATTCATTAGATTTATCATAGTTGTATGCTTTCATTCATTAGATGTGTCAAAGTCGTTGTGTTGTTAATTCATTTGATAGATCATTGGCCAACATAGAATTTATTTTAGGTGTATGCAATTAGATCTTGTTTCATAATAATTGATTTTGTTGAAGTGTGATTAGATTTACAGTTTGGATTTATGAATAGGTTTTAGGTTTGTTTTCTTTTCAAGAAGGTGTGATCTAGTTTACAAAGAGTTTCAATTGCATACCAATAGATAACAGTGTCAGGTAGAAATTGTTCTTGCATAGATCTTGCATGATAGTTTTGAAATAAAAGACTTCCTCGGGTTGATAATTTATGTTTAGCAATCTACATTGTAATTTCTAATTAACTGGCACATAGTGGGCCCAACAGTCTTCAGTAGAGGCTGAGTCCCGAGGAGGAGTGAATGCTTGTATCCAAGATGTTTGGTTGCAAGGCATTCTTTCAAAGTTTGATTTTGGTAGTACTTTGTCCACTATCTCTTTTGTGGCAATCAAAGTGATATTAAGATCTCCACATATCCAGTTACCAGGAAGAGTACCAAGCATGTAGAGATACACATGCACTATATCAAGGAATTGGTGGAGGATAGGACCATCATTCTGCAATACTGCCCTACTAATGAGCAGATTGCAGACATCATCACCAAGAGATTTTCAGAGAAGAATTTCACTTACCTCCGTTCACTGTTGGGGGTGAGTTCATCAGGGTGATCAGATTACTTCTCTATTTTTCAGCTTAAGGTGGGGGGGGTTTCCCACTGGTTTTTCCCTCTTTCCTCGCTTCGATTTATTTTTTAGTATTGTTTGAGTTACATTATTGTACAGGGTGACCTATGGCCTTTGTTTCCTAGGCCCTATCATTTTATGCATTTTTTTCTCCTTATGAGTATAGCTTAAGGGGGGGGTGTTGGAGTCATTTACCCAACATGCACACTTATTTGGTCAATTTTGGCCTATTTACCCACTATCCTCAGTTTAATTGGCTTACTTGGCATCAGATGAGAACACTATGACATCAACATGAGCACACCCACGCCCTCCTTCAGTTAAGGAGGCCAACTAAGCCTTCTCCTTCATTCGAGGAGGCTAACTGGGCTTCCTCCTTCAAACAGGGAGCATTTCTGGGGTGATCTGAGTGTCATAAATGCACCTAATTTTTAACTGATTGTTACAATCCGTTAAGATGATTTGTGAAGGCATCTCCATTCATTATTTGATTATGTTTTGTCATTATTTATGAACTGGAGCTAACACTGGCGCCTACAACCACTTCTGATGACATGTGTCACTTCAGTTAACTCCGTCAGAGCTACTTGGATTTATGGATGCGCTACCTCCTTCAGTTGGACATGCAGTTACATGTGATGAGTCACTTTCAGTTAGACTCAGTCATCTATTGCACTCTGATTCAGTTAGGACTTAGTGTGAGAGTCAGTTATTGATTAGCTCAGTGGTTAACTATGTGTGTCGATTTTGACTGACATTCAGTTAAGCTACACACATCCATGCAATTCGAATGACCTCCTTGAGTATTCGAATTGTCTTGGAATTCATGCACCTTGCATTCCCATTATATTGTACTATCATTATTTAATTGATCATACACACCCGCAACATTCTATTGTAGCACCATTATGCCATTTTCATGCTTAATTGTCTGAAAACTCTTATGAGACTGTGTTTTAGTCCCTAGATTACTATGATAGATTAATATAACTTCTACAGTAAAACCCAGTGGACCATTCAACTACAAAAGCTCTATCTCTCAGACCTAACATGTAGAACAATGCCATAAACAATTTCGGACTATGGGAAATCACTCCCCTAAACTCAACTGAATCAATGCCACTAACATGTTCCAAAATATTTCATGAGAAGAAATGCTTCTAAAATGTTAACCTTAAACCAAAAAACATATTTCCATTAATTGAAATGTAAAGTAGTCTCCACAAAACACCTTAAGGTTCAAAGAAATCCATAAATAACGCTAAAACAACAGAGAAACCCTAAATCTGCCATGCCATCGTAATATGCTCAATCCAAAATTTTCAAACATGTTTTGTTACTTCAAATCTTAAAAGAACTGTGAAGAGATCCCTTTATTTCCTAAATGGCCAAACATTGAAGCAAGAAATCCGTGTATTGGATACAAAATACTCTGGCACTCATCTAGAAAAGAATAATCTCAACAAAACCTAAACCTATAATGTTGCATGCATATCATAAATATATATAAGAGGATAACAATAGCTGCCTTCACTGATCATAAAAAATGGACCAAAGAGAAACCATGATAGATCTCAGTAAAACCGAGAGGCCAAGAAGGGAATGAATGAGGCAATTAGGGTGGGGAAGAGCGAGGGAATGAAAGGCAGTGATGCAGCACCTGCCTCTACTTTTGGACTAGGTGATGGTGCAGTCACATCTGTTGCTGCTACTATTCTTGATCCCACCATAATCATCACAATGGTTAAGAGAGGTGCAGATGCGTACCTGGATCTTCTTGCTATTGTTGCTCGCAACTCATGTTATAGCAATTTGATGCAGAAAATTCCAAACCCTAAGCACAACTCCTACCAATAAATCCTGAATCTCAAAAGAGATCGACCTAAATTCGAAGGGGGAATGTTTCTTGTTTGGGATTTGAACTGTCGACCAGAAGAAGTTAGAGCACATATTTTGCATGATGAGAGGGTTGAAATTTGAGAGTCAATCGTATTAATAATCGTCTACTCCTCTCCCAAGACCAATGGAAAATTTACGCGTTCCCCAAAAATAATATAAAAATACGACGATGTGTATGGATGATTAGTAAATGTGTTGTAACTTGTAAGAATAAATAGGAACGACAAAAAATAGGAGACAATAAGTAAATTTGTTTCCCCACGCGACAAATAAATAATTTGGTGAAAGCAATGCAAAGAAAGCAGGCATGGCATGGCATGGTGAATCCTTCATGTTCTGACCATTGAAAGTGCAGAATAATCTACACTCAATGTTTGAAATTTCTTCGCATCAAGAATGTCGCTCGAACTAGGGGTAACCTAAGTTTCAATGAATCTTGAACTCTCTTTTTTTTTAAATTTTTTAATGAGGTTTGAACCTGTGATAAAAACTAAACCTCATCCAAAACGCCTAGACTGTTCACACAAATTCAAACATATTACTTGATCTCCAAGTTACCTAGAGTCCAAACTGTTCACACAAATTCAAACATATTACTTGATCTCCAAGTTACCTACTCTTGAAAATTCCCCTTTTCAAAGTTAGTGAGTCACATTGGAAATTAAGATTATCTTTAAATTGAATATTTGGAATTGTTTATGTTAACACTCAATTTAAGTTTTGGTGTATGGAAAATTTGACCGCAAATTTTTAAAGAAATTTTTCGTTTAAAATTTATAATTATTATTCAAACACCAAAATGAATGTAGTGAAGTATGAGTGAAAATGAATGAAATGAAGCATGAGTGAATGGAATATGTATAATAGGTTGAAGTATTTGAATTAAATTTATTTTAAAGATATATTAATTAAAATTTTGATTGTATAGAATGGTAGGTGTAGGGGGATTACTTTAGATGGTATTTATTTGTAAGAACTATCATATAAGTACGCATTAGGTATTTGGATGTGGCAGTTCAAGAGGTAAAGGTAATATACTAGCATTTGCACCAGGAAGTGCAAAGGAACATCAAGATGATAAAAATATTGAAAGTGAAAATGTCGTATCCGCAAAAAACACTCCACAACAGAGCTTTATGCATTCATCTTTCCCAACAGACCTTTCCACAATTTGCGAGAACTAACTTCTTCTACAATTGCTGGTTGCGGATTGCGGATGTGTACTTTGAATTTTCTCGAAAATACCTTCCGCAAAAAAACTTTCTGCAATTAGAAACCCCTTCCTTTCGCAATTGCGGTTTCGGGTATCATTTCGACTTTTCTTGAAAATTGCTTTCGCAATGATATTTCCCCATTTACCTTTATGCATTAACTTTCCACAATCACCTTTTTGCAATTAATTTTCTACAAATACCTTTCCACAATTTACCTTTCTACAACTACCTTTCCACAATAACTCTCTCGCAATTACCTTTCCACAATTGCAGATTGCGGGTATGCATTTCGATTTTTCTCAAACTTCTTTCATAATTCCCTTTGTGCAAAACCTCTTCCGCAATTTGCGGATTACGGATGTGCCATCCAACTTTTCTGAAATGTTCTTCCATAATTTGTCTTCCGTAACTCCTGTGAGTCTTCAATATCTTGCGGCTTTGATCTCATCCGTTGATCTATTATCAGTGTGAAACTTTGTGGATCTCTTATCTCCTGTGTAGATTTAATTCGTGAATTATTTCCCTATTGTGGATCTCTTGCGGATTTGATCTCATCAGTTGATCTACTATCAATGTGGAACTACACCTTAACTTTGTGGATCTCTTATCTCACGGGTATATTCACTTCATGAACTCTTTCCCCATCTCGTGGGTTGCGGATTGAAGATGTGTACTTTGACTTTTCTCGAAAATCCCTTCCGCAGTCGAAAACTTCTTCCTTGCTCATTTTCGGATTGCGGGTATGCATTTCATTTTTTCTCAAAAAATTGCTTCCGCAATTATCTTTCCGCATTTACCTTTCTGCAATTACCTTTCCACAATTACTTTTCCACAAATACCTTTCCGTGATTTACCTTTCCACAATTACTTGTATGCATTTACCTTTCTGCAATTACTTTTTCTCAATTATATTTCAGCAATTACCTTTTTCGCATATACCTTTCTACAACTACCTTTCCACAATTACTTTTCCGCAATTACCTTTCCGCAATTACGGATTGCGGGTATGCATTTCGATTTTTCTTGAAACTACTTCCGCAATTCCCTTTATACAAACCTCTTCCGCAATTTGTGGATTGTGGATTGCGTGTAAGGTTTCATCATTACATTATTATCATAATTGATAATACATATTTATTTATTATTGAATTGATAATTTATTACATTAACGGGCTTACATTATATATGGAATCTAATCTATTAATGGTTGGACCTTGAAATGATGTGACCTTTGACCATTAATACTAATTAACCTAATTGTTAATTAATTAATAATAATAGTAATATACTTATTTAGGTATATTACAAGTCATCCTTCTCTAACAAGATTATGCCACGGTTTAGTAGTTCTTGAAATATTTGGTTGCATTTCCATTCAAATATTTTCATGCATATGATTTTGTAGATGAACGCATAACGACTATATGGAGTATTTTTTTGAGCTTCTAATCCAATGGTGTTCTTTTGACCTTCTATTTTGATGTAGATTTTTCATATTTATGCATGCTTTGATATGGTTTTCTTATCTGTAGTGGCAACTATTAATAATGTATTAACTTCCTTGTCTGACAAGCTTGGCTTTATTTGTTCTCTGGAAACCTTTTGAAATTCTAGAATATCTTGAGTTGTGGCTACTAATAAAATGTTCATCTCATCATTCATCGCACCATCCTTTCGGTTTCTTTCTTCTACATTATCATGATTAAGGTAATCTTTAACACTTTTATTTTCATCATTGCATTCTTCTACAACTTTAATTCTCTCATAATTGTTGTTAACATTGACTTCATTGACTTCATTGACTTCTATGACAATGCCATTTTCTTTACAATTGATATTGACATTGTGATTTTCAATATCATCAATATCGTCTTGATCTTTCATATCTGTGTCTTCTACTTCTTCTGTATCATCTTCCTTATTATCGTCTTTTGTAACAAGTCCTTGTTCTAGAATTTCACTAAACATATTTGTAGATTTTTCAGCTGGCGTATTAATGTGACTTGCTTCCCTACCTTGTAAGAAGCCACAATGAACTTCCGGTATGTGTGCTTACTTTTTATTAAGTATCACATTTTTAGGTTTGTAGTTGGGATGTATTTTCTTACCCCACTTGGTGTCTCGTGGTATGGATATTTTGTGAGGAGGGGTATAAGGAGACGGTCGACGAAGCTTCCTTTCCTTCCTGGGGATAGTAGCGATTTTATATTCATCCCTACTTGAATACGTAGGAGTCACAATAGTCCCTTGTTCCTCTTGACTTGGTAACTCGAGATTCACAGTTACTTCTTCTTTTGAGGGTGTAGATACCAACACTTCCTGACATGAGAACTCGAAAGTTGTAACATTTCCTTATTTTCTGGTCGTAGTTCCTTCGTTTTTCATGAGTGTCGATGCAAACCCCAACTTTGCTTGACCTGAGAACTTGGGAGTCGACATAGCTTGTTCCTTTATGATAGGAATCCCTTCTTCTGACGTGAGTGTTGATGCAGATGTTAGCTCTATTCGGCTTGAGCAATCGAAAGTCATAACAGCTTCTTCCAGCTTCCTTTTCTTCTTGGGGGTAGTAGCAATTTTATATTCATCCCTACTGGAATATGTAGGAGTCACAATATTTCCTTGTTCCTCTTGACTTGGTAACACAAGAATCACAATTACTTCTTATGTCAAGGGTGTAGATCTCAACACTTCTTGACCTGAGAACTCATAAGTCGTAAAATATTCTTATTTTCTGGTCGTAGTCCCTTCTTTTTTCATGAGTGTCGATGCATACCCCAACTCTTCTTAACCTGAGAACTTGGGAGTCAACATAGCTTATCCCTTTATGATAGGAATCCCTTCTTCTGACGTGAAGTGCTGATGCAGACGTCGGCTCTATTCTGCATGATCACTTGGAAGTCGCAATAGCTTCTTCCTTGATTCCATCTTTTTCTATCGTGGGTGCAAAATCAATTTCTAACTCTTTATTTGAAAATTATGGGGGTGGAACCGCTTATGCTATCTTAGGTGCCATAGCAGCTTGCATTCCCTCGATTGAAAAGTGAGATGCCACGGCATCTTCCTCCTTTAACTGACTTGAGTGATAAGACTAATGTGTTTCTGGTTTTTCTTTGTCTGGATGCTTCTTAGGTTCTTCTTATGTCTCCATGCAGAACTTGGATCGCCACGTCGATATCCAATATTTTAGCTTCAAGCTCTGTGGGTTTTATTTTTTTAATATCCAATTTAAAGTCATTTCCATCTTCTTAAGTTGGTTTATCTCGTTTAAAATCTTTTTTATCTTCTTGAGTTGGTTTATCTCGTTTAAAAAAACCATAAACGCCTTCATTGAAAACCATTTTGTTTTATAAAAAAATTTCAATAATTTTTTTTGAATAATAATAATTATTAATTAATTAATTAATCATATTATTATTATTTTTATAAACTATATATATAGTTTATTATATAGTATTTTTTTGAAAATTTGATATATATTAATAATTAATATTATTTAACAATAATAATAATATTATATTATTATTTTGTTTCAAATATGGTTGCTTTTTGGGTTTATGGTGGATAAAGAGAAGGGTGGATATGGATTTGAATGGATTTAATAAGGAGGAAGTAAGCGACCAATGATGTGGATGCAGTATGAAGGGAGCGTGCAAGAGGACAGGACGCGGAGCCATTGCCAAATTGCCTTTTGAATTCAAGAAAGGAGGACAAATTTTAATGTATTCTAGCTCTCGTGTATGCTCGCGCACTTCACACTTAAGGAAGGTTTCATATGTCGCAATTTGACAATATGTTGGATGCAAGTGGGACTTTGATGGTAGTTTGTGTGGTTTTCTATTAGAATTATGCATGGACACATGTAGATCCAACCTTGTCTCATGCCCAATGGGTTAATTCTAGTATTCTAGTGAAGGTCATGGTCGTCTTTTGTATACATGTTGAAGTTGACAATGGATTAGCTCTCTTAATGCTTTTGAGGAATTGTTTCGCACCTCATTCTCAAGTGTGGTAGGTTGAATGATGTGAATGCATGAAGGATTTGTTTCATATTCAAAAGTTTTAGCACCAGTTAAATTTTTGGTGCCACTGGTATTGACAAGGGTTTGTGGTGTTGGAAATTAGATAAATCCTCACCTATATATTGGAATTTGGGACTTATGCAAAACCATAGTCATCTTGGTCATTGGCCCCTTTGTGATATTATGGATGTTCGTCAAGTTTTGAGGAGACGTGAGATTCGTCTCTTTGATTTAATCAAACTTTTGTTTTCACATCAACGTCTATAATGCTAGCAAATCAGGCCAACATTGGGGTGGTCCCCTGTGCAACTGCAACTAGCAAATCAGGCCAATGTTCATCCTATTGGTCGTGTCTCGAACCTGGTCGTCGATATCGAAGGTATGAAGACATATGCTAATTTTGAAGTCATTGAAGTGGTTGATGGTGGAGGATATTATCCTGCGCTACTGGGGATTGGATGGGCTAATGATAGCATGGCAATTATCAATTTCAAGAAGTGGGTTATGACATTCAAAAACCAAGATGTCGGAGTCATTTCTCCCATGGACCCTCAAGAAGGACGTCAATATATTGAACCTATCAAGGATGAGGATGGGAGAAGCTGGGATCATGCCTATAATATATCTGAGGAATACATCTACCCTACCGCTGACGACAAACTCATATGGCACAGCGCTAGCTCTGTGTCCTCTGATTCTGATGATGCTTTAGAAAATTGGAAAAATCGGTCTCATGAGGTGTCTTTTAGAAAGTGTGGACTAATCACACAATCTCTATGCCATGTTACGACTGAGATTGGCGTGCTGCCAATTTATGAGGGGCTACCAGAGTTGTCTGAATTCCTCCAAAAAATTGAAGAAAAAGTGTTGGAACCGAGGCTGTTGGCACTAGAGGAAGCATTGAAGGCTACCCCAGCACGCTAGTGGGTCACTCACAAACAAGCAATACAAGAATGGGAACAGTGTCGACGATTAATGATGGTGCGCTTCAGTGATTCAGAGACCTATCCCGCTGGAAAATATGATGGGAGAAATAACCCCTCCAGTCATTTAATGGAATTCTAGGATTTTTGGGCATCGTGACCCAAGGATGGGTGTGTCCATGCTTTTGTTCATACTTTGGATGAAATTCCTAGATCCGGGGATCTAGCAACAGAGCTACGCAGAACCATAATTACCTGGGAGGAGCTTTCAATTTTCTTTGCGCAGACTTTTAGTTTCCAGGACACCCATCCTAGTATTCCGCGATTGGAAGAAGGAGTTCCACGTCCATGTCGACGCCTCTTCTGTTGCGCTCGGGGTAGTACTTCATAGTCATGAGAGGGCGACCTGGATCATCCAATCACATTTGCAAGTAGGAAGTTGTCTTTTGCAGAAAGAAATTATACAACCACAGAGAGAGAGGGCTTGGCCATGGTTTATGCGCTGCAAAAGTTTAGGCACTATCTATTGGGTGGTCACTTCAAAATGTTTACGGACTACTCTGCTTTGCAATACCTGGTCAATTAGCCTGTGTTGGGGTGAAATATCTGTCGATGGTTGCTAATTTTTCAAGAATTTGACTTTGAAATAATCATGAAGCTAGGATGGTTGAATCCTGGCCCCGATCATCTGTCTCGCATTGAGATAGAAGAAGAGCCTACCAACATTGATGATGGATTGCCCGATGTGCAGCTGTTCCAAGTAGAGATCGCGGATGACCATTATGCTCCAATCATTCAGTTCTTGGCAACTGGAGTTGCTCCAGAGGATTTGTTGACCACCCAGAAGAAGCAGTTGGTAGTGAAAGCTTCGGATTTCTAGCTGATCGCGGGGGCAATTATACAAACTTGGACCGGAAGAAATCTTGCGATGGTGCATCTTACCACATGAGCAAGGATCCATTCTAGCAGAAGAACATGTAGGAATCGCGGGAGGCCACCATGGAGGTAGGGCTACTGTGCGTTGGCTTATGGTGGCCTACCTTACATAATGATGCAGTCACATTATGCGCGAAGCTGTTGTTAGGAATTCTCAATCAGTGTGGACATTGCTTGTTTCTCTGCAATGTAAATCACAACTACAGAAGAAGAAAAAAAGACACAACAACATATCCTTTCCTTGAACAATAAAATTAACTAACATGAAAGAAAATATACCTCAAACTTCGATCTACTTGTCTTCTCTCCAAAAGTCCTTGCAATGGTTCAGTACCTACAAAATAGATCACAAGACAAACAAACGGGATGAGAGCATCATGATAAATTGACTATTCATATTGGTGATCAAGGAATCCAATCGTAAAGTTATGGATGGTTACAATCGTAAAACCCTCGATATTGCCAAATTTAGAGTTTTTCCATGGCAAAATTTCTTCGAGAAAGTGGAAAATTGAAATCGAAAATCCTTGGAAGCTTATAAAACCGAAATAGATCCATCTGAAAGGGGATCTACTAAGCCCCGAGAGGGATCAAAACTCTCAAGGTGTAAACCCTTTTTAAGAGTGAAAATGTTGAGGAAATGTGTAATCCAATGTTTAAGGATTTAATTTGTCAAATTTATGTTGTTTTATATATATGCAACTCTAAATATTTTAAATTTAATTTAAGCAAATATGTTATTTTTAATAATATTTTATTTTTTTGTAAAAGACATGTGTCAACTCTAAGATGAGCACAGAGGGAGTTACACATCTCTCCCATACTAGGCTGTAGAATGTGCCTCTTCGGTGCAACAAGTGTCAAATTGTGTATCTGCAACATAAATTTAAGTTGCCAGGAAAAATATAGGCCTCGTTGGATGTATCCACCCAAGTAGAATTCTTGCAATCATGCACGTAGCAGTCCCTAAATCATATCTGGTGTGAAGAGAGATGGTTGGGGCCCAATAAGAGATGCACCCACATGTTAAAAACCCTATAGTGTTAGGCAATATGTTATATCCAATTGTTGGAGGGCCAAGGAAGTCTCCAAAGATATGGGTAATCAGTCAATGATCAACCAACCAGAAGAGAGTGCACAGTACATGAGATCACAGTGCTAAAGAAATTGGATCTGCTCCATAATTGGTACATGCAAAGCCCTGGTTAAGAGAGATTGGAAGTGCCACAAAAAAGAGGAGATCCATAGATCTATAAATCAAAGAAACAATACTCTAATCTAAGAATGCTCGTAAACAAAATCCAATATCAATCCCACAAAAGAAGAGAAAGGCAAAAACTAGGAAGTGGAGAAAAAACTTAATACACTTGTAAAATAGCATGGTAGGAAATTACTACTCTAATAGCATATAGAAATCCACAATTAACCTTGATCATGAAAGAGCCTCATAAGAAACAAAACAATAAATTAGATATTGTTTTTATTAGAATTTGATTTTACAAGGAAAACATAAGTTTATTTATAAAGAAGTTGAAAAGTAACTCCCGACATAAGCTTAACCATATGTGTGTAAGTTAGGCTTGTGAAGATTTTAATTTTTCTACTGACATTAGCTAACTTGAGGATGGTCAACTATGACATCTTCATGATGGTCAAATGAAAGCATGATTCTATTAGACTTAAATCCATAATTCCCACTATTACATATAAATACGATCTCTTGAAACTTTAATCGTTACTATGAACACGAAGTGTTGAGACTCAAATATCTCTTGAAACTTCAATGGTTACTATGAACACGAAGTGTTGAGATTTAAATAGTTGCTATTATTTTTAGATCGTTTATTTGTTAGTATTCTACATAATCTTTGGGTCCTCTTAACTCTTTCTATTCATATAGACATAATCCACGAAAGTGTTTGGAAATTAAAAAAAAAAAAAATGTTTATTTGCTTCAAATTATAAGACTGCGATTTATTTTAAACCAATCTCATTGAAATATGTTATGAAGGAAAAACTCAGTATTATTTTAAATTTTCGTGAAGGGAGAGAGGATTATCAGGTCATGTCATTTATGTTTTATTGCATACTTGTTAAAGCATATCAACCTTAAGTAGTTAAGTATAATTTTTAGGTTTTTCTTTAAACTTGGTGGTTGTTTTGGGTAGTTAGGAAAAATTAAGTAAGTATAATTTTTAGGTTTTTCTTTAAACTTGGTGGTTGTTTTGAGTAGTTAGGAAAAATTAAGTTTGAGGTTATTCTTTGAGCTTAGGGGTTGTTTAGTAGGTAGTTAGAAAAATAGAATATAAAAAGTTGTGATTGTTTTGGGTAGTTAGGAAAAATTAAGTTTGAAGTTACTCTTTGAGCTGAGGGGTTGTTTTAGTAGGTAGTCTAAAAATAGAATAGAAAAAGTTGTGAGGAATATCTCATTTGAATTTAGGGGTTATTTTAGTGAGTAGTTAGAAAATTAATATGAATTTTTTTTTGGAATATCTCTTTTGAACCTAAAAGTTTCTTTAGTAAATAATGAGAAAAATAACACGAAAAATATCTTTTTAATTATAAAGTGTGTACTAAGAAAGGGTGTCTCAAAGATAAAGTATTTGGCTGAAAGACAACCCTCTAAAACTAAACATGCCTCCAAATATTTGAACCTTGATACCTTGTTTTATGATATAACCATCCCGTCGATTCAGCTTTATACTTAGACTAATCATGATTTAATGGAATGTTATAAATAGAATGAAAATGTATGGAAATTTATAAATTGAATAAAAATATTTTAAATTATTAAATTTAAAAACAATGAAAATATATTTTATATTTTTAAGATGATTTATATTTTATTTCTTTAGCTTTTAAACTAAACTTTATTTATTTATTTGTTTTTTATTTTTAGTATTAAAAAAAAATAACTTTACACCATGGTAATAATTAACAATGACATTATAGTTTTTGTTATTTACTTTAAGATTAAAAAAAGAACTTTACAGAATTGTAATAATTAACAACATTATGGTTAATCATTAAAATCTTATTAAAATGCTAAAAAATTATGGTTAATCATTATGGTTAGTTTGACTACTGGTGACAAGCAGGGTATTATTGATGATACTGCTAACAACACATGGCTATACATGATAAACATGGTCAAGTCGATACATTATATCATTGTATACTCATCGACTGGCATTTGGCTCAGGTCAAGATGGTTAGTCATTTCAGCTATCAATAACATGCAAAAGTCTTCGTTGAATTTCATTTGAATACACATCAGTTGCAAATAAGGTATCCTTTAAAACTTTAAGAATCGACTTATTTAAAAGATAGCATGGGTATACAATATTCCCCCCATCGTCACCCCAAGCTTCAAATACAAACCTTACGTATCTCAGCATCGTCTCTATCTAGGGATAGCTCCTTTTTAAAATAGAGGGGTAATTGTCGCTCTCCATAATGTCAACATAGTATAACTCACTTGACCTTAGATACAATAATTGAAGATGCCATTTCTCCCTCTTCAAATGGGGAAGAAAGCAACCTTAAAATAAAATTATTAGTGCATTTATCACTCGACTGCGAGCACTCGAACTTATTAATTTAAAATTGATCTCC
>LPNX010413677.1:94063-157241 GCA_001517045.1 Pseudotsuga menziesii
GGCTTAAGAAAAGGATGCCCACTCTCTCCTCTCCTTTTCTTATTGGTTGCAAAAGGGCTGAGCAGGAATATTTTGGATGCAAAAAAAGAGTCCTTTTTGAATAAATAAAGATAGACACGAACCTTAACGTCACACATATTCCATTTGTAGGAGACATTCTCAACTTTTGCAATGGATCAATCAGAGAGGTTGAAAAGCTCTTAGAAATCATTCTCCTTTTTTTCAAAGCCATAGGGATGAAGTTAAATGAGCAGAAATATTTTATTGCTACTTTTAACCAGGAAGATGATATCATTAGTACCTTCCTGGAATTCTTTCCTTTTATTGTTACTACGTTGGATGAATGCCTCAAGCACCTGGGTTTTAGGATAAATCCAAATCGCTATAAGAAGGAATACTGGAGTTGGTTATTGGAAGAATTGGACCACGAGGTAAATATCTGGTGCAACAGATGGATTTCAAGAGAAGACAACTTAATATTAGTCAAGTCTATCCTCAAATCCATCCCTATCTACTGGATGGATTTAGCTTGGATTCCAAAATCAGTCATGAAAGATATTGAAAAAATTGCTCAAGATTTCTTTGGACAGGGAATAAAGATCAAAAATTTCTTCCTTGGGTAAGCTGGGACTAAATTGCTAGACCTAAATATTTGGGAGGGTGGGAACTCAAAAACTCCACTCTATTCGCAAAATCATTAGTTGGAAAAGTAGGTTGGAGGTTTATATCAAAAAACTGCTTATGGATGGAGGTGGTTTTTCACAAGTACATAGCTCCGGTTTCGTTGTGTGATTGGATTAGAAAGTATACCTTTGTTTCCCTGCCATCTGGTTCAATCATTTGGAAGGAAATATGCAATGCTTTTCGTCTTGTCCATAGTGGTCTCTCTTGGAAAATTGGGAATGGGATGCGAGTTCGAACTAGGGCAAACCCCTGGCTAGGCAGCCAACTCAACCATCTTCTTCCCCAACAACTTGTCCAACTGCTCTAGCATAAGGGTTTCTTTCGTTTAAGTAAAATTGTTTGCACTTCCACAAATTTTTGAAATAAGGGGTTGATGGGAAGCAGGGAGCTTGAGATATCAAATCATTGGAATTTAAAATGGAACAAGTATATTTCTGCTCTCTGCACTTCCCACATCATACTTACAGATTCACAGGATGAATTGTTCTGGGAACATGGAGCACATGGAAGTTACTTAACATGCATAAATAGTTTCTGGTTGAATGCATGTTTATTTAGCCGCACATTCTCTCGAGAGTTACTTGAGTAAATGTTGTTTACATTTGTGGTTTGAGTGAAAGATCAAAGAATACAAAAATTTCTCACCCAGTAAAAGTTCAAGGTTTTACAATAGAGTGGTCCACATAAGTCTTCCTAAATGTTTCGTTAAATGAATTTATAATTCTGTCAAATTGTTGATTGTGTCAGTTTTTACTTCATATTATTGGTGGATGAAAAAAAATTGTAATTTATTAAGTCTTTTAGACTAAGAAATATCCTTTGTAAATTTCGACTAAAAACAAACTAGTCGAGAAAGTGAGTCGAAGTAAAACTGTCCAGTTAAACCGACAAGTTGTTCAAGTAAACTTTTCGAAGTTGTGAAACCGACAAGTTGTCGAAGTAAAACCTGTCGGTAAAATCGACAAGTAAGACAAGATTCGGGTAAAAAATTATGACCATATTGGAAGGCTTGTCTAGTCATAGTTAAACAAGTTTCACCTGATAAATAGAAAAATAAAAAGAGGTCGGTGTGAAAATTTTATAACAGAGCGGTAACTCAAGTTTGTTGGCTCGGTTTTTGCTAACTGGAATCAGAGAAAATTTAGGAAAGAAATCTTTTCTTAAAAGTGAAAAAGTAATTTTATAAGGAAAATAAAAAATAAAAAATGGTTTCCACTTCTAGTTCATTGAAAACTCCAATTGTTACAGGAAAGAATTATGAATATTTGTATCTAACAATGATGGCTTTGTTCATAGGTCAAGACATCTGGAAGATAGTCCAACGTGGTTATACAGAACCAACAAATCAGACATCATATAAAAATCTCACACAAGCTGAGAAAGATGTCTCGAGGGAACAAAGGAACAAAGATGGAAAGGCTTTGTTCTACATACATCAAGCCATGCATGAAAGCATACTCCCAAGAGTAGCAACAACAATTACCGCTAAGTAGACATGGAACACATTGGATAATGCCTATCAAGGATTGAACAAGGTGAATACTTACAAGTTGCATATTCTGAGAAGAAATTTTAAATCTCTATCCATGAAAGATACAGAGTCAGTAGTGATCCAACCTGCAGCCGACAGGTTCACCTCAATAGGTTCTCCTTTGATACATCTGCCCCAACATGTTCAGCCAATAGGTTCTCCTTCGATAGGTCTGCCTCGACATGTTCATTCAATAGATTCGCCTCGACATGTTCCCCTCGTCATATGACATACCAACATGATTTGCAATAGTTGAAATTATGAACCATTATAACTTCTTGTAACTGAACATAATGGGTAGTCACCCAAGCATCTTAGGATCCTATATAACCATGTACAATAATGTAATATAGCATCTTTCTGATCATCATCTGATTCCTCCATTTTTCATGGAGCAGAAGTAATAAATTGGTTAGAATTATTGCATATTGTCTGTGTGTATATTTCTTGTTGACCTGGTGTGTTTCCTTCTTTGTTGTTCCTTTTTATATGCCTCCACCATAATAGAACTCGACTCATTCAGTCAAATGCCGTCCCCAGCGTGCACCTCGGCACAACCTGGATCATTGATATCATAGCAAGATCTTGTTCAAAGTCTTAACTTACATAAGCACTTCCATCGAAGTTATTTAACTTATGCATGTTCAAGCATGCTCAAAAGCCCAGCAACACAAGTAAACACTTCCTTCAACTTCAGAAAATATGACCGAAGAAGCAGACAATAGACATGCAACTAATGAGATAGAGAAACTCATAGAAAAAGTACTTCCTTGCCAATGAACCAAAGTGTTCGCACATTTCAGTGAGATTATCATGAGAGTCACTACAAACTCAGGGTAATCTTCAACGCGATCTCACTCCGATAAAATTAGCCCCTTCAAAGTGAAAATGAATCTGGACATACCGAACCTTGAAGGAAAGATTGACATAGAATCTGTCGACAATTGGGTACAACAATTGGAATCTTACTATGCGGTAAATCAACATGAAATCAACTCTCCGAAGAGAAAAAGATCACAATTGCATCCTTGAAGATGTCAACCTCCATTCACTACTAGTGGGAGAATATATCAACAAAGATGGGAAAAGAAGAAGACACCATCGACACATGGGTAAAATTTGTCGAATATGTTTGAAAGGAGTTCTATCTGCCCAAGTATCTTAAACAACAGTATAAGAAGTGGCATCAGCTAAGGTAGTGGAAAGACCAGTCCATACAGAGTTACACCGACGAGTTCTATTGACTCATGGCTGGACCTAGCATCCAAGAAGAAGAGAAATTGCTTGTCCTGAAGTGCGTCAGTAGTTTATCCCTGTATATTCAACAAGAAATTGAGCTTCTGACTGTTAGTATGCTGGCGGATGCATTTCATTATGCCATCAAGCTTAAAGCTGAACAGAAAGAAAAAGTGTGTTTCATGAACAAGCTAACAGGTCGAACATCCAACAAGAATTTGCCAGTTGCCTCCGATAGTTCAAGAATATTTCTCAGCAGACTCTACTAAAGCCTAAACATCAAAAGAATAACTTTCAGAAAGACAAGAAGGATCGCAACAAACAGATGCCTACAGAAAAATGGTGTGATTATCATAGTTCATCATGGTATGATACGTCAGAATGCAAAGCTCAAAATACATTTTTGGAAAAATTGTCGACATCCAACTTGTCTAACAAAACCCTGGTAGAATTTGACCCAGATGCATAAACCCTCCTGACTTCGACCTCGACCACTCTGATAGCCTCAACCATCATCGATGAGGAGGAATGAGAGTGCCTATTCCATACACGGATATGGGTTCAGAACAATCCATTACATGTGATTGTGGATAATGGTAGCAAGAAGAACTTTGTTTTTGAAGATCTTGTGAATAAATTAGGTCTTTTCACCACTCCACATCCCCAGCCTTACAATATTGGTTAGATGAAGGATAGGAAGGAACTAAGAATCACACAACAATGTTGACTTTCCTACTTCATTAAGACTTTTGAAGTACTATGTGATGTGGCACTGCTTTCCGTAGTCGACTCCCTATTCGGTAAACCATACCCATGGGAATGACATGGTACATATCAATCACGACCTCAGACGGTGATTGTCCAAATCTGAAACCAATGGTATGGCATACTAGAGCGACAACCCACATCAATGGTTGCTATGATATCTACCAAGCAAATGAAGAAGCTTATCAATCATGCTAAAATGTTTGCATTAATCATGATAAAGACTCAACATTCCAGGAAGATACAGAAATGAGTTGAATCATCGACCAACGCAGCTCCTGACAACAAAAACTGATCAACAACATTCTTGAAGAATACCAAAACATATTTCAAGCACCAAATAAAGTACCTCTGCACTATCAGGTAAAACAATCCATTGAACTTGTTCCTAGTTCTTCATTACCTAACGCATATGTTTACAGAAGATCCATTCTCAAAAATGAAGAGACACACAAAAAAATCTAGGATTTGATCGACAAGGGTCATATCTTCCCTAGTCCCTCTCCTTGTGGAAGTCCAGTTGTCTTAGTTCCAAAGAAAGATGGGGATTGATGCATGTGCATCGACTATCGAGCTCTCAAAAAATTTTCAGTGAAGAATAGATACCCTCTTCCATAGATTGATGAACTCATCGACAATCTAAAAGGTGCTATGTTATTTATGAAACTTCACCTCAAGTTGAGATACCACCAAATTCCAATCGAGTCTAGTGAAGTATGGAAAATAGATTTCAAAACCAAGGAAGGATTGTTTGAATGGTTAGTCATGCCTTTCAGCTTAACCAATGCACCTGCATCCTTCATGATATATATGGATGACCTTATATGACCTTTCATCGATAAATGTGTCATTGTCTATCTCAACGATATCTTGATTTTTAGTCAATCATGGGAAGAACATGTCCACCATCTTCGGCAAGTTTTCGACACTCTCCAGCAACATCGGCTATATCTGAACATGGACAAATGCTCATTTGTGATGATCAACATCAAATATTTGGGGTATGTAATTGACTCTATAGGAATTCATGTCGACCCAGAAGAAGTACATATGCTCAAATATTGGCCCATTCCTCAAAAAATTCATGAACTAAGAAGTTTTCTTGGTTTGCTAAATTTCTATCGACGATTCATACTTGGCTTCAGTCACATCACATGGCCTTTGAATCAGTTGACGAAAGGAAATGGGAAAACTGTATTCAAATGGACACCAACACAACAAAAAGCTTTTGAACAAATCAAAAACAAGATTTTTACTACACCAGTACTTGTGTTACATGATCTACATCAGCCCTTTGAGATTGAGACATATGCATCAGACTATGCCCTTGGCGCAATGATCACTCAGATATGTCACCTAGTTGCGTTTCATTTTGAAACTTTCAGTGACACAGTCAGAAGGTACTCGACTTATGAAAAAGAAATATACACCATTGTGAAAGCTATCAAGCAATGGAGACACTACATTCTTGGTAGGTAAATGGTCATCCTTACTGACCATAACCCTTTGCATTTCGCTTCGAATGAGTCAAAATTGTAGACAATCCGACAACTCAAGTGGATTAATTAGTTGGAACAATTTGAATTGGTAATTAAGTATCGGAAATGAAAATCCAATGCTGCAGCCGATTGTCTCAGTAGATCACACATTACTCTACTGTCTACAGTGATGAGTAGGCAGTGTTATGACACCGCTACTTGGCCGCAATTGTATTCGATAGACAATGATTTTTCTACAATCTATTGATAGCTTCAGATCGACAAGTTGTCAACTGCCGACTACTTCTTGAACCCTTGCTATACAAGCTTTGGTAGCTTTGTGTATCGACCAATGAGAATTGATAGAAGCTCATTTAGGATGCGCACTACAACAAAAATGTAGGACATTTTGGAGTCACAAAATCACTTGTTATCCTCCAAAAGTATTTCTACTAGCCTTCACTTAAATATGACATCAACAAGTACATTCGATCTTGCATGGTTTGTGTCATTGCTAAACCGCTGAATAGATGACAAGGACTATATACACCCCTTACAGTTCTGAGTCGACCATGGGAATCTATTTATATGGAATACTTGACAACATATCCTACTTCCAAACATCAACATGGCATGATACTTGTAGTAGTCGACATATTTTCGAAGATGGCTATACTCATACCATGCAAGAAGACTACGACAGCACAAAAGACTTCTTAGATATTCTTTGAACATGTGTGGAAACATTATGGCCTCCTGATGACCATTATTTTCAACAGAGATGCTATATTTGTCAGCACCTTTTAGAAAACTCTCTCGAAATAGCTCAACACGAGACTTTCTTTGTCGACAGCCTTCCATCCACAGATATATGGACAAACAAAAGTTGTAAATCACTTAGTCGTACAATTGCTTCGCATGTAAAACCATAAGCATCAGCCAACATGGGATGACAGCCTTCCATACATACAACATAGCTACAATCGTGCTCAACACGGCTCTACAGGAAAGATTCCATTTGAGATCTGTTACGAATTTCAACCCTCAGTGCCTATCAACTTAATTAGTTCCTCAACACAGTCAAATGATGCCGAATTCGAAGGACGAGAAGTGGAGAAAACATTGAAGTTCATAGATCAAATATACAACCTCCATAAGCAAGTAGAGGAAATGTTTCAACGAGTAAATGCAAAATCTAAGGCCTGACACGGCAAGCATCGTATTCCTCATTCATTCTAAATTGGGGATCAGGTTTGGTTACATCTAAAGCAGGAGCGCATCACTGGTCCATACGAAAATTTGAAACATCTGTGTTATGGTCCATACAGTATCCTTAAACAAATTGGAGAAAACTCTTTTAGCTTGACATTCCTGCATGCCTTGTCCTACATCTAGTTTTCAATGGAGATCTACTTCGACCATACCATGCACCACTATTGGAACAAAAAAACTTATAGACAACAGAACCCGAATACATCCATCCAGATGGTCAAGAACCTCTTCTTTGAGACACCATTGTGGGATGACACATACGCCTTACAAGGATGAACTCCATTCCCTTGTTTCAAGTGGCTAAAGCTGGAAAACTCCTAGTGCAAGGAAAATGTTACTATTTTAATGAAGTCACCGACAAGTTTCTTAACCTAAACGAATACATAATGGAGACCATTTTTTCTTAAGGAAGGAGGAATGATCCAACCAATAGATAATGGGTTCTCCTCGATAGGTTCTCCTTCGATAGGCTCGCCTCGACATTTTCAGCCGATAGGTCAACCTCAACATGTTCATTCGACAGGTTCACCTCGACGGGTCCACCTTCATATGTCCACCTCGCCATACAGCATATCAGCATGCTTTGTAACGATTGAAATTCTAAACCATTATAACTTCTTGTAACTAAACGTAACGAGTAGTCACCCAAGCGTCCTATATAACCTTGTACAATAATGTAATATAGCATATTTCTGAACATCATCTGATTCCTCCATATTTCATGGAGCAGAAGTAATAAATTGGTTCGAATTCTTCCATATTGTTTGTGTATATTTCTTGTCAACCTAGTGTGTTTCCTGCTTTGTTGTTCCTTTTTATATGCTTCTGCCATAATAGAATTCGACTCATTCAGTCGATTGTTGTCCCCAGTGTGCACCTAAGCACAACCCAGATCAAGTAGACTCATTCTACACTAGATTTGTTGGTTTGATAAATCAACTTAAATCTCATGGAGAAACCATAACATACCAAAGGGTGGTTGAAAAAATTCTCAGAAGTCTTCCCCCAAGATTTGAATCCTTGATTGTGACCTTGGAAGAACACACAGACATGTCATTTTTTACCATTGATTAGTTGCAAGATCCAGTCATCAATAATGAACATATAATCAACAGAACAAATACATCATTCGAAGGTGCATTCACAACATAGTCATCCATAATCCATGGTAGAGGCAAGGGGAGAAACAACTCTAGAGGTAGAGGAAGAAGTTCTTCCAGAGGACGACTTGACGGAAGTCCTGCAAATGTCATTGGTAGAGGAGAGAATTAGAATCCAAGTCAGACAAGTAGTCAAAGGTTTGATAAATAAAAAATTCAATGTCATTATTGTAATAAATTAGGTCATTATGCATATGAATGCAGGAAGAAACAATATGTCCAAGGAAGGAAACGTTTAAATCAGTCGACCAACACCAGCACTCTGACAAGTGCAATGTTAAAGGCATATGCATATCCACTTGAATGCAATGCTAAAGGCATATGCATCTCCACTTGAATGAAATGTTGTCCAAGAAAGTCACATGACATATGGCACTTAGATTCAGGTTGCATCAATCATATGACTAGTAATTTAAATTTGTTTTCCAATCTAGACAATTCAGTTCAAACTGATGTTACACTTGGAAATAATGTCCAAGTCATTGTTTTGGGAAAAGGTACTGTTGTTATTCTAACCAAATAGGGGGAGAGTAAGTATATTCATGATCTTTATCATGTTGAAGGTATGAAACATAATTTGTTGAGCATTGGGCAACTGATACAGAAAGGCTACAGAGTATACATAGAAGATGATCATTGTGTAATTAAAGACAAGCGTCCAAGCAACCAATTGATAGCCAAAGTGCCAATGACAAGCAATCGCTTGTTTCCATTGAGAATAATTCCAGACATGAAAGGAAAGACAAATACATGGGTTGCATTCAAGGCATAAAGTAAAGAAGCAGTCAAGCATTTCGACAAGAAAGAAAATGACAGTGCTGATTTTCAGGCTTCGTTTCAGACAGAAGTCCAAGATGAATCCTGGTTGTGGCATTTTAGATTTGGACATGTGAATTTTGGTGGGCTGAAGCTACTTCACACAAAGAATATGGTGAAAGGATTTCCATTGATCGACATACTAGAAATATTTTGTTAAGGCTGCATTTTTGGCAAGCAACATAGAGATACTTTTCCAATCGAAAAGTCATATAGAGCACACACACCACTTGAAATTGTGCACTCTGATATTTGTGGTCCAATGCAGACATCATCCATTGGTGGCTGCAATTATTTTCATACTTTTATTTATGACTACTCAAGAAAAACATGAGTATATTTTCAAAAACATAAATCTGATGAGTTTAGTTATTTTCAGCAGTTCGAGGCACTCGTGGAGAACTAGAGTGGACACCGCATCAAAATCTTAAGGACCGGCAGAGGCGGTGAATATGTTTCAAATGAATTTATGAATTTTCAGAAGACCCATGGCATACAAAAGCAATTCACTACTTGGTATACACCTTAGTAGAATGATGTTTTCGAAAGAAAGAATAGAACCATTATGGAGATGGCTCGCAGCATGATGGCAACCAAGCATTTGTCCAATGAATTTTGTGTTGAATCAGTCATAACTGATGTATACATTATGAACCGATGTCCGAAAAAAAGTGTGAAGAACAAAGTTCCTCAAGAAGCATGGAATAGGATGAATCATAGTGTTTCTCATTTAAAAGTTTTTGGTTGTGTTGTATATACTCATGTTCCAGATGCGCTTAGAAAGAAGCTAGACAACAAGACATAGAAATGTATTTTTGTTGGCTACTCTAAAGACACAAAACATACAAGTTGTATGATCATGTTGCAAGGAAAGTAATTATCATTTGATATCTTCAATTTGTTGAGAATGAATCATGGGACAGAACTGCCGATAATGTCAAAATTGTGTCGAATGTCGACCATGATGATATGGCGGAGGAAGTGGTTGAAACACCACATGTAAGTCAACCTGTTGCAGCACTACTGAATCCCATGACACCACGACATGGTTTAGCACAAGGAACATCGACACAAGTTGCAGCTCAAGCTACACCGACAAGTACACCAAGAGGACAATAGACTCCATTAAGTATTTCGTCGATGTCGACATCGACAGAACCAGTGAAGATAAGAAGTCTGCGTGAAATATATGAAGCTAGTACAATTCATTCTCTATCTTTGCATTATTTTATCCTATATATGATTCAGTAACATTTCAAGAAGTTTTCGACGAAAAAGTATGGGCACAAGCCATGGATGAAGAAATAGAATGCACAGAGAAGAATCAGACATGGGAGTTGGTAGATGTACCAAAAGATAAAGATGTAATCAATGTCAAATGGATTTACAAGACCGAGCAAGATGCTGATGGGAATGTGCAAAAGAAAAAAACAAGAATGGTAGAAAGAGGGTTCACACAGCATCCTGACATAGATTTTAATGAAACTTTTGCACCTGTCGCACGCATGGATACAGTCAGAACAGTCTTTCCATTGTTGCACAAAACAAATGGCCTATTCATCAAATGGATGTTAAGTCAGCATTTTTGAATGGTTATTTAGAAGAGGAAGTATATGTGGAACATCCACAAGGCTATGAATTTCTAGGCCAAGAGAATAAAGGGTATAGGCTGAAAAAGGAACTCTATGGTTTGAAGCAAGCTCCTAGAGATTGGTACAGTTGGATTGATTCCTATCTCACTGAAAATGGATTTCACAGAAGTGAAAGCAGACTGAATTTGTACACCAAAGTTGATGAGAAAGGTAAGATGTTAATTGTCTGACTGTATGTAGATGATTCAATATTTACTAGTGAATTTGGCATAGAAGAATTTAAAGCAGTCATGGAAAGTGAGTTTGAAATGAATGATTTGGGGCTTATGAAATTTTTCCTAGGCATTGAAGTCCAACAGTTTGAAAGTGGTATTTTCATATCACATCTAAATATGCAAGTGTAGTTTTAGAAAGATTGAATATGTCTAATTGAAAAACAACCCCGATGCCAGTAATAACAGGTTTAAAATTGAGCAAGCATGATGATGGATCAATTGTACATCCTAGGTTGTTTAAAAGGCTGTTAGGAAACCTTATGTATTTAACAATGAAAAGACCATACATCATGTATGGAGTAAGTATGATCTTAAGATTCATGGAGTCACCAAATGAATCTCATTGGAAAGAAGATAAAAGAATTCTGAGGTATGCAAGTGGCACAAAAGACCTTGGAATTATGTATTCAACCTCAAAAAAATTTAAACTCATTGGTTACACTGACAGTGATAATGGAGGCAGCATAGATGACAGGAAGAGTGCATCTGGGTACTCATTTCATTTTTGTATTATTGTTGTTTCATGGGATTCAAAGAAATAGCCCATAGTAACTCTATATTCAATAGAATCAGAGTATGTTACAGATAAAAGAATTGCATGTCAAGTTGTATAGATGCAAAGAGTGTTAAAAGACTTGTCACAAAACCAGTAAGAACCAACAACAATTTTCTGTGACAATAATTTAGCCATTGCATTATCCAAGAATCATGTGTTCCACAAGAGTGCTAACTAAAATATCCTTCCTTCTCCTAATAGTGTCACTTTTGTAAATCCTTCAATTCTATCCCAAGTTGTTCTTAAGGGGGGGTGTTAGGATATTTAGACACTTATGAGTTAGTTAAGATCAACTTGTGTAATATATTCGTTAGGTAAAGTGTGTTTTTTTGTATGCATTTGTAAATATTCCAATCCGATGGTCATGATATGTTCTAGACATAAAGTGATCCGATGGTTCAACTTCTCTTAGATCATACCTACCATTGATCCGTGGCTTAACACCCGATTGGTCCATGATCTCTATTTAAAGAGCATGGAGGGTCCTTGGCTAGTTGATTGATTATGAGAAGCTCATTTGTAACTTTATTTCTTTTGCATAATAAATTGCTCCAAGTAGGTATTTGGCTAGGGTCGTGGACTGTTTCCCTCTCGAGGGTTTTAACCATGTGACAAAAATCAATGTATTGATCTATGATTTGTTTGTGTGAAGTGGTTGCTCTAGGTGTTCAGTATTTTTGGAGTACCCTGTGTACCCGAACATGGTATCATAGCATAGGTCTCAGGTTCAATTCCCCCGAGCTACACTGGAGGCGGGGTGTTGGAGTATCGGTACAACATCCACATGGTATAACCGTCGCACCTCTAGGAATATAAAACAAGTGGACTAACCGCCACTCCTAGTGATAGGGCCTTGTGTTGGGTTTCAAATGTTCACCAAAATCTGCAAGTTTTGGTGTAATGGAAAACCTTACATGGTATTAGAGCGTTTATGAAGAGCCACTTCCAGTTTTGATAAAGATCTGGAACCGGTGTTGCTGAAACTTTGAAAGGGTTTCTGGTTCTGGAGTTTTTATGCATTTGTGTCCTATGGGATCTATTTCATTGCATCCAGAGCACCGTTTCTATTGGGAAATAGTTTTCATTTCATCGAAAACTGTTTCCATTTGATCCAGAAACACTCATTTCGGCAAATCTGAAGGTATAATGTTACAGTGACGAATTTGTTTTATTTTTAAAAAAAATATCTCATATTTTATCAATTTTATTATTAAATATTTATTGTTTTAGTATCATACTGTTGTCTTTCCTGGCTGCATATGCTCTTTGCCGTGCACCTTGCGCGATCACAGCAAATCAAAAACAGAAAGGGAAAGTTTTTTTTTTGTCTTCTCGGCTACGTACGCTCTTTGTCGTTCACCTTGTGCGATCAGGGCAAATCAGAAATAATAAGAAAACCTAAAAACATAGACTTTATGGGAAATCTAACCAAGATCTAACCCCATTGTGTGGAAAAGTTTTTTTGTTTTTGTTTTTCATTTTTTTGTGATTTGTAGGAAAAAAAAACCCTTCCTCTTTCCATTCTTTTATGTACTTTTTAAACTTAGCTCACTTGGTTCAAGTTGCTTTATTCCTTAATAGGTCTTGAGTTCAAGTCTTATTAAGTTACTTTTTAGTGCATACAATTTCTATTTTCAAGACACCTTATTGTAAAAAGTGCATCTCACTTTAATAAAATAAAATAAAAAGTGAGTCACTTAAGTCTTTTAATTTATTGTCGCACTATTTAAAGTAACATTATTGTAAAAGTGAACATCACTTATTTTACAAAAGTGATTCACTTAAAAGCAACTTTCTTATAAGTGATTGTCAAAGGTTCATCTTGCGAACAAGAGGGTTCTTTTTTTTATTTGGTTAAGTTAATATCTGTCACGTCACTATTGGGGACATCTTCAACATTTTCTTTGATCAAGCATAACTTCATCATCCAGAATCAGTTTTCAGTGCCGTTTTTTTTAAACAGCCTAATTTTTCAAGCTCTTTGCATCCACACAGTTAGTTTATGTTCTTTCAGCCATTATTTTACAGTATGGCCTCCCCTTTTGGTATTCTACTTACTAGTTCTAACTATTTCTCATGGAAATCTCGTATGGAAGATGTTTTACGAAGTATGGCACTTTTTAGAATTACCTCAAGGAAAAAAATAGAATCTACTGATGATGATAACAAAATAAAATGAGAAAATAAATGTGATGAAGCTCATGGATTGATTGGGATGTCAATCTCTACTGATTTGTGATTCCACATATCTGGAATTGATGAACCTGATAAAGCTTGGAAAAGTTGAAATCTGTGCTTGGTAAACACAATGAAATTTGAGGTCATCAACTTAAGAATGAATTGATTTCTTTGAATCCAAGTGATTTTTCATGTATTCAGGATTATTTATCTAAGTATAAAACCCTTAGACTCCTATGTGAAGAATGCAAGATTAAGAAATAAGACAAACAATGTATTTATCATATTCTTTCCAAACTTGGACTTACATATTCTATTTTTGTATCTATATTTTACTCCATCAAAAAATCCTTGAATGCAACTAGCTATGAAGAGCTTACTCTTGAATCCTTTTGTGATTCCTTAATTAGAGAGCAAGATAAGCTCATTCATCTTGGAATAATTAACAATGCAGACACATCTGGGAAATCCTTATTGTCCCAAAAAAAAGAAAATTCCAAGCCTCCCAAGAAACAAAATTTTTGCAATAATAAGCCAAAAAAGGGTCCTAAACCCTCTCAGTCTGCTCCTTCTTTAAAAAATGACAAAGGATCCAAGCCAAAAGGTAAGAAGATTGAGCGTCATTGAAATTTTTGTGGGAAAGATAATCATGATGAATCTAAGTGTTTCAAGAAGATGGTAGCCTTGAAATAAGAAATGAAGAAGCACCAAATCAGCCTAGATTCGTCTTCATAATCTACCTCTCATAGACATGCACTTTATGCTTATAGTTACTCTTATACTGCCTCTTCATCTTATACTAAAAATGAATGGCTCATTGATTCTGGAGTATCTTATCATATGGCTAAGGATCAAGCCATATTTTATACTATGCATGAATGTAACACCAAACAAATATTTGTTGGTGATGATAGTTCTCTAAGTGTTGTAGGATTTGGAACAGTTCCAGTAGAAAATGGTCATTTTAGTGATGTACTATGTGTTCCACGAATTTCCAGCAATTTATTTTCAGTCTATCAAATCACTCATTCTGGTGAAGGTAAAACTGTAACGTTTACACCTCACCAAGCATTAGAGGAATTTTGGGGTCTAAAATAGGCCTCCTAAGGAAAATAATAAAATAATAGTTAAAATAATAAAATAATAATGATTAATTTTGGAGGAAGAAAGAAAAAACTACTTTTTGTGTTCATATTTTTGACATATCTCCCTATGTTTTTACTCAAATTTCGATCGGGAGAGCTCGTTGGATGTGGAATTTGATTCCACATCCAACGAGTACCCATAATGCATACTTTTGACGGACCTCGCTACCCCAAAAACAAGAAATACCTGAAAAAATGGGACGATGATGTAAAAACACAATGAGATATGTCGAAAATACGAACAAAAAAAATAGTTTTTTTTAATGACAAATATGTCAATTCAACCATTATGGTTGACTTATTTTATTGAAATTCTATTGGTTCTTGAATTCCAACTCACAAAAACTTATTTTGGCACATTTTCTTATAAGGCCCATTTTAGACCCCAAATTTCCTCTAATGTTGTAATTAAGGATTTTAAATATCCTTAACATATCCTAGCTACCGTAATTGTTGATGATATTACCAGGTTGTACAAATTTAACAAATTTGGGTCATCATCTTTTCCTTCAGTTTTTGTTGCTCATAGTGATAACTTGAGCAAACTTTGGCATGAGCGATTTTGTCACTTAAATTATTGCTCATTGCAACTACTATGTAAAGAAAATATGGTGACTAGTCTTCCAATGGTATCTTGCAAGGATGATGTTTGTTTCAGTTGTGTACTCGGAAAACATCATCGGGACAGTTTTGACAAGCGTGCCTCTTGGCATGCCTCAGTTCCCTTGGAGCTTATGTATAGTGACTTGTGTGGTCCTCTTCCATCTGCTTCCTTTTCTGGTATCAAATATTTCTTAACTTTCATTAATGACTACTCCATACACACTTGGGTTTACTTCTTAAAACTTAAGAGCGAAGTATTTAACATTTTCTTGGCCTACAAGGCCCTTGTTGAAAACCAATCTGGTCATCAAATTATTAAGTTAAGATCTTACAATGGAGGATAATATGTTAACAAAAAGTTCACTACTTTCTGCACTGAACAAGGAATCCAAAAACAACACACTGTTCCATATACACCACAACAAAATGGTGTAGCTGAATGGAAGAACCACACTTTAAAAGAAATGGCAAATTGTATGTTCCAATCTACGGGACTAAGTCTTCAATATTGGGCTGAGGCCATATATTGTGAAAATTACATAGTTAATCGCACACCCACTAAATTTTTATAAGGTATAACACCAGAAGAAGCATGGAGTAAAATTAAACCAGATGTAAGTCACTTCTGTGTGTTTGGTTGTGAAGCATGGGATCACATTGCGGATGAAAAATGGAAAGCATTGCAGCCTAAAAGTGAAAAGTGCATATTTGTTGGATATTCAGAAGATGTAAAAGGTTATATACTTCTTCAGCCACATTCTCATGATATAATCAATAGAAGAGATGTTAAATTTGATGAAAATCTCTTAGCCTACGAGCCTAACTTGGCGGGTGTGCCATCTTTGGTCTACAAGCCTTATTCAGCGATTGTGCCTTCTTTGTCTTCCAACTTCCTTGAGAAGTTTCCAACTCTAGTTTATGATGATGAGAGTAAGGATGAAAATCCACCTCCGCCTGCTCACATTCCTCCAGTTGCACAGAACCAATGCTTCCTCGATGGGTCCGTTCAACATGTGAAACAGCTGGTGATCTTATCGGTGATCCTAGAGATCAACGTCGAACACGTTCTCAGTTTCAGCGAGCATCTTCTCTTTTGGCTCAAGTTTCTGAGAATCATGATCCAGAAACGTTTGCACAAGCTTCAAGAAATCCAGATTGGGATGAAGCTATGAATGAAGAATATTGTTCCTTAATGGCAAATGATACCTGGGATCTTGTTCCTGTTTTAAAAGGAAGAAAGATTTTCAGATGTAAATGGGTCTACAGAACTAAGTATGCATCAGATGGAAGTGTTGAAAGACTTAAGGCAAGTTTAGTTTCCAAAGTTTTTTCTCAAGTTGAAGGGATTGACTACAATGAAACCTTTGCTCCTATCGCCAAAATGAACTCCATTCGCATTGTTCTTTCCCTTGCAACCTTACATAACTGGGAATTCCATCAAATGGATGTCAAGTCTGCCTTTTTACATGGTGATTTACAGGAGGAATTTTACATGGAACAACCTCCTGGATATATTCAGGATAACTGTAGCCTTGTCTGTCTCCTTAAGAAATCATTATATGGCCTTAAGCAAGCTCCTAGAGCTTGGTATGCTAAAATGGATAGCTTTCTCCTTGACACTAGTTTTTCTAGAGGCCATCTTGACCCCAATGTCTATACCAAGAAAGTAGGAAAACATATCATCATACTTGTTCTTTATGTTGATGATCTTATCCTTACTGGTAGTGACCCTAAGATTTTAACCCATGTGAAATCAAGTCTTAAGAAAATTTTTGAAATGTTAGATTGAGGACATTTGCTTTATTTTATTGGTCTCAAAGTCTTGCAAACTAAAGAAGGAATCTTTCTTTCCTAGTCTAAGTATGCTTGTGACCTTCTTCGTCGCTTTCACATGGAAGATTGTAAACCAGCCCCTTCTCCCTTCCAGTATGGAGTAAAACTTCCTACCACTAGTACTTCCCCTGAAGTAGATGCCACCTTGTATCATTAGCTTGTTGGTAGTCTCTTATACTTGACTCATTCCCATCCTGACCTTTTCTTTGTCGTTGGTTGTGTTTCCCGTTATATGCAAACACCTCATGAAAGTCACTAGAAAGCAGCAAAAAGAATACTTCGATATATTCGATGTACAATTCAGTTTGGGATTCATTACAGTACAGGGGGGATACCTTTGTTGGTTGGTTTCACTGATTCAGATTCGACCGGTGATCCTGATGATCGAAAGTCTATTGCAGGTTATGTTTTCAGTCTAGGATCTGGACCTGTCACTTGGGCTTGTAAGAAATAACAAGTTCTTTATCTTTCTTCAGCAGAAGCAGAATATAGAGCTGTGGTTAATGCCAGTCAAGAAGCTTTATGGCTTCAACAGATCCTTTCAGAGTTTGGATTCGAGTAGCAGCATCCTACTCCACTTTGGTGTGACAATCAAAGTGCCATCGAGCTTGCCAAAGATCCAGTTCTACATAAATGCAGCAAACACATTGAGCTACACATGCACTTCATCAAAAATATTGTTCATGATCGTGTTCTTAAAATGCTCTATTGCCCTACAGATGATCAAGTTGTGGACATCTTCACCAAGTCTCTTACAGAAGCGAAGTTTTCTAAACTTCGATCTATGTTAGGAGTTCGGGAATGTGTCATTAAGGGGGGATAGGCTCTAATGCCTCCTTCCTTCTCCTAATAGTGTCACTTTTGTAAATCCTTCAATCCTATCCCAAGTTGTTCTTAAGGGGGAATGTTAGGATATTTAGACACTTAGGAGTTAGTTAAGATCAACTTGTGTAATATATCCATTAGGTAAAGTGTGTTTCTTTAGTATGCATTTGTAAATATTCCAATCCGACGGTCATGATATGTTCTAGACATAAAGTAATCTGACGGTTCAACTTCTCTTAGATCATACCTACCATTGATCCGTGGCTTAACACCTGATTGGTCCATGATCTCTATTTAAAGAGCATGGAGGGCCCTTGGCTAGTTGATCGATTATGAGAAGCTCATTTGTAACTTTTTTTCTTTTGAATAATAAATTTCTCCAAGTATCTATTTGGCTAGGGCCGTGAACTATTTTCTTCTCGAGGGTTTAACCACGTGACAAACATCAGTGTATTGATCTGTGATCTGTTTGTGTGAAGCGATTGCTCTAGGTGTTAGGTCTTTTGGGAGTACCCTGTGTACCCAAACAAAGAGAACAAAGCACATTGCACAAGGTTTCATTTCATAAGAGAGTTGGTGAACAACAAATAAATTTGTTTAGAATTTTGTAGGTTTGAAGATCAATGTGTAGACATATTTACAAAACCATTGTCAACGGATACATTTCAGTATCTACGTAGTTATCTTGGAATGACAAGTTCTTCACGGTGAACCCTTTCATGCACAGAGAATGTTTAAGCTCTGAAACATTTTGTAAATTTTTGTTTTAAATAAAATATCCATCTGCTCATAATTAAGGGCGAGTGTTAAAAACATTAATTACTCGCAGATCTATATCATATCTCAGTCTACTCTGCCAGAGTCTATATCAGTTCTGTCTCTGTCAAACAATCTGACAAGAGTGAAGAGTCCACAATTCGGCAATGTAAACCAGTCGAATTAAATTTATGAAACTAAGTTGTTAGTTAGATAGTTATTATAGTCTTTATTGGTAAGTCAGTAGATTGACGGAGAAGTAATTTCAGTTTTCCTATAAATAGAAGAAGAAGATTGTACATTAAGTTAGACACAAAGACACAGTAGAGATAATTCTAAGAGAACTCTGAGCAGAGAGTGAAGAGGATTGTGTCGAAGCTCAATATTTTTTGTGTTTAAATATGTCGAGAGACGAAGCTCTGTAAAAGGTTAAACATATCTGTAAATTTCAAGTTTGCATTTAGGACAATATAGTTCTTTGTTATGTCCTGACAAGTTATATATATTAAATAGTTTATGGTTGAATGTATGTTTATTTAGCCACACATTCTCTCCGGAGTTAATTGAGTCAATGTTGTTTACATTTATGATTTGAGTGAAAGATCAAAGAATCCATAAATTCTCACCCAATAAAAGTTCCAGGTTTTACGGTAGATTGTTTGACACAGTTCTTTCTAAATGTTTGGTTATATGATTTTATAATTCTATCAAAATGTTGATTGCGTCGTTTTTTACTTCATATTACTAGTGGGTGAAAAAAATTTGTAATTTCTTAAGTCTTTTATACTAAGAAATATCCTTTGTAATTTTCGACTAAAAACAAACCACTCGAATAAGTGAGTTGAACAAAAACTGTCGACTTAAACCGACAAGTTGTCAAAGTAAACTTGTTGAAGTTGTGAAACCGACAAATTATCAAAGTAAATCCTGTCGGTAAAAACGACAAGTAATAACTTGTCGAGGTAAAAGAGTCGAGTCGAAAAGTCTAACAAGTTTCACCCGACAAGTAGAAATAGAAAAGGAGGTTGGTGTGAAAATTGTATAACTGAACGGTAACTCAAGTTTGTCTGCTCGATTTTTGCTAACCATGTCCCTCATGAACTGAAAGTTGTAGCAACTTAACAAAGTGGATGTGAAAGAAGATGGTGATTATGGAATGAAATTGCTATTCCCTCTCAGGGTCTCTACTGAAATAAAGACAACTTTCTGCACACTTTCTCCTTAGAACCATGCCACGGGTCAATCAGTTTTCCAAGGCAACTGAAGGAAGGATCTCTGCTGAAATAAAGAGATAATATATAGCTCTCCACACATGTATTTCTCTTTAAAAATGTGCAGCTAGTCTCGGAATGGGTCACCCAAGAACAATGAAGGCAGATCACTTGTCCACTTAGCAGATTTTATTTTCATGTTAGACTAGAGATCGAAACCAATAAACCACAAATGAACACAAAAAAAACCATATCCATAACCATGAACAAACAATTGAAAGCACTCATTTAATGATTTATACCTAGAAAACAAATTAGTAACACAATTCTAGTGATATTTTGTCGCACTACAGGTCTTGGAATAGCTCATGCAACTGGATTGAAGCTCATACAATCGTACTAAAGCTCCAATCAAACAAGTTTTATATTAAATGCACTTACATCAACTCATGTCAAAGTCAATCCCTTCACCATGTCAAGCATAAATTACAGAAACACATGGTTGAAAGAAGTTTGTATAATATTTTGGAAGTTATATCTATACTTGATGGCGTTATCCATGGGTCACACAATACTACATGTAGTGCACCACGTGTTGGGACTAAGAAGCGGATGAAATGTATGTTTAATACGTTTAACACTTGTAGATCGTTGCTGGCGAAGTCGATAACCGTTCCATGACATCAAAATACACGGATCTGAATGGCTTAACCGTCATCGCATGACTATATAGCCTAGTGGGATACTGCTAATCATTCATTAAAAAATACTTTAAACAACTCATTAAATAATTCATTACCATAAAATAAAACGTGACGATGATTGAAACCATCTCAACAGTAAAGTTGTCAAACAATCATGAATCTTGTTAATCAGCTTCTTTAACTCCAACTCCAAAATATGAGTACAATTGTCAAGCAATCATGAATACTTCAACTCCAACTCCAAAATATGAGATATATACGCTATCGATGACATTGCAAATCATATATCATTTATTAATATTATATTTTAAAAATTTGAAAATATATATCACACTTTTAAAATAATCAACATTGCAACAAGGAATAAAGACCAACATCGCTACTCCATCCTCTTTCATCCTCTTGATTTGCCTGAAAAGAAACATGCAGAAACACTCCTTTGGAAAACCCACACCTCTATAATGCGAGAAGCGTATCCCCTAAACTCGTCATGTGTAACATTGTTAAATAACAATATGTTCCTAAAAATTTCACTTTTAGCAATCTCTGCTATCTGTCTCTCTACCAGATTATAGCTTGTGTCTCGATACCAGTTACATGCTATGCTATGTGTTTTTGTTGGGTATTTATTGCTTACATGTTATACCATACATTTTCGTTGCTTTTGTTGTTGTTTATACAGCTAATATTATGTCAGGAGTCTATGGCACATGGAAATTTTTGCATACCACAGTACAAAATTTTGTATGCCACTTTTTTGTGGGGGTGTAAAATATTTTGTACGGTTATATCCTGGTATGTTAGGTAACAACTCTGCACATTAAAAGTTTAAATGGTCATACGCTGTTGGAATGGTCATAAATAGTTTGTGAAAATATTATAGTTCATTGTATTCAAATTCAATTACAAAAGTCAAAAAATTAATTCAAGGAAAGGAAGAACAAATGGAAGTAGGCTAATCTTGCAAAAAAAAAGTTAAATTTAGCTAAATTTCAAGGGTATCGTGTATTCCATAGTTTTGCTTTCAAGGGTTTGCTCTAGATGTCAGAAAAATCGATCAATTGATCAAAGTTATATACAGACTCTAGAGTTATACATAGATCACCAAATCCTAATAGTAGAAAAGATTACTACACGATTAACCTACAGTCAAGTAAAAAAAATCAGAGATAAATATGATGAAAAAGACGAGAGATAAACATTACGAAAATAATGAATCTTAAATGGTTTCTCCTGTGTTTGGCATATATATGTGTGGGTAGTGGGGGGCATATTCAAGAATATGAATATATTGAATTCCAGAAGACAAAGTCATTTTCAATGAACTATGGAATCGCACGAGACTATTTCTTTAATGAACTATGAAATCACAAGGGACTATTTCTTTATTTGTTGTATCAGAGAGATATTTCTGGCCTCTTTCAGGTTTAGTTTCTTCTGTCACTATAAAAATAGAGTCATTTGTTGAGAAATAGGCCAAACATACAGATATCTAGTAGCTGAAGCTGGTGCTCTTACACTTGCAAATATCCCTTGAAGAGGAATTTGTTGAGGCAGTATGTGGTTGAATAATTATCATCAATTATTGAGCTGAATCAATTCAATTGAAACATTATTGAATTTAACTTGTTGGATTCATTTACCCAACATGCACACTTATTTGGTCAATTGTCCTATTTACTCACTATCCTAAGTTTAATTGACTTACTTGGCATCAGATGAGCACACTATGACATCAGCATGAGCACAACCACGCCCTCCTTCAATGAAGGAGGCCAACTAAGCCTTCTCCTTCATTCAGAGAGGCTAACTATGCTTCCTCCTTCAAACAAGGAGAATTTTGTTCGGGTACATAGGGTACTCCGAACAAACCGAACACCTTGAGCAACTGCTTCACACAAATAGGTCATATATCAACACACCGATGTTTGTCACGTGGTTAAAACCCTCGAGAGGGAAACAGTCCACGGCCCCAACCAAATAGCTACTTGAAGCAATTTATTATGCAAAAGAAAGAAAGTTACATATGAGCTTCTCATAATCGATCAACTAGCCAAGGACCCTCTATGCTCTTTAAATAGACATCATAGACCAATCGGGTGTTAATCCATGGATCAATGGTAGGTATGATCTAAGAGAAGTTGAACTGTTGGATCACTCTATGTCTAGAGCATATCGTAACCGTCGGATTAGAATATTTACTAATGCATACTAAAGAAACACACTTTTACCTAACGGATATATTACACAAGTTGATCTTAACTAACTCCTAAGTGTCTAAATATCCTAACATACCCCCTTAGGAACAACTTGGGATAGGATTGAAGGATTTAGGAGAAGGAAGGAGGCATTAGAGCCTATGCCCCCTTAAGGACACATTCCTGAACTCTTAACATAGATGAAAGTTTGGAAAACTTCGCTTCTGTAAGAGACTTGGTGAAGATGTCTACAACTTGATCATCTGTATAGCAATAGAGCATTTCAAGAACACGATCATGAACAAGATTTCTAATGAAGTGCATGTGTATCTCAATGTGTTTGATGTGTTGATGTAGAACTAGATCTTTGGAAAGCTTGATGGCACTTTGATTGTCGAACCAAAGTGGAGTAGGCTACTGCTGCTCTAATCCAAACTCTGAAAGGATCTGTCGAATCCATAAAGCTTATTGACTGGCATTAACTGCGGCTTGATATTCTGCTTCTGCTGAAGAAAGAGAAAGAGCTTGTTGTTTCTTACAATCCCAAGTGATAGGTCTAGATCCCAGACTGAAAATATACCCTGCAGTAGAATTTCGATCATCAGGATCGTCAACCCAATCTGAATCAGTGAAACCAAACAACAAAGGTTCCCCCCCTGTACTATAATTAATCCCAAACTGAATTGTACCTCGAATATATCAAAGTATTCTTTTTGCTGCTTTCCAGTGACTTGCATGAGGAGTTTTCATATAACGGGAAACATGACCAACGGCAAAGGAAAGGTCAGGACTGGAATGAGTCAAGTATAAAAGACTACCAATAAGCTGACGAAACAAGGTGGCATCTACTTTAGGGGAAGTACAAGTGGCAAAAAGTTTGACTCTAGACTGGAAGGGACTGAGGGGTTGGTTTACAATCTTCCATGTGCAAGAGACGAAGAAGGTCACAAGCATACTTAGACTGGGAAAGAAATATTTCTTCTTTGGTTTGCATTACTTGGAGACCAAGAAACTAATGCAAATGTCCTAAGTCTGACATTTCAAAAATTTTCTTAAGACTAGATATCACATGGGTTATAAGTTTAGGGTCACTACCAGTAAGGATAAGATCATAAACATAAAGAACAAGTATGATGAGATGGTTTCCTACTTTCTTGGTATAGACATTGGGGTTAGAATGGCATCTAGAAAAACCAGTGTCAAGGAGAAAGCTATCCATTTTGGCATACTAAGCTCTAGGAGCTTGCTTAAGGCCATGTAAGGATTTCTTAAGGAGACAGACAACGCTAGAGTTATCCTGAACATATCTAGGAGGTTGTTCCATGTAAATTTCCTCCTATAAATAACCATGTAAAAAGGTAGACTTGACATCCATTTGATGGAATTTCTAGTTATGTAAGGCTCAAGGGAAAGAACAAGGTGGATGGAATTTATTTTTGCGACAGGAGCAAAGGTTTCATTGTAGTCAATCCCTTCAAATTGGGAAAAACCTTTGGAAACTAACCTTGACATAAGTCTTTCAACACTTTCATCTGATGCATACTTAGTTATGTGGACCCATTTGCATCTGACAAGTTTTCTTCCATTTGGAAGAGGAACAAGATCCCAAGTATCGTTCGCCATTAAGGAATGATATTCTTCATCCATAGCTGCATTCCAATCTGGATTTCCTGAAGCTTCTGCAAAAGTTTATGGATCATGATTCTCAAAAACTTTAGCTAAAAGTGAAAAGGCTCGCTAAAACTGAGAACGTGTTCGACATTGATCTCTAGGATCACCGGCAAGATCACTAGCTGCTTCACATGTTGAACGAACCCATCGAGGAAGTATTGGTGTTGGTGCAATTTGAGGAACATGAGAAAGTGGAGGTGGATTTTCATCCTCACTGTCATCATCATAAACTGGATTTGGAAACCTGTCAAGGAAGTTTGAAGAGGAAGAAAAAGGCATAATCACCAAATCAGGATCGTAAGACAATTATGGCACGCCCACCAAGTTAGGCTCGCAGGCCAAGAGATTTTCATCAAATTTAACATTTCTTCTAATGATTATATCATGAGAATGTGGTTGAAGAAATCTATAACCTTTTACATCTTCTAAATATCCAACAAATATTCACTTTTCACTTTTAGGCTGCAATGCTTTCCGTTTTTCATCCGGAATGTGAGCCCATGCTTCACAACCAAACACACAAAAGTGACTTACATCTGGTTTAATTTTACTCCATGCTTCTTCCAGTGTTATACCATGTAAAACTTTAGTGGGTGTGCGATTAACTATGTAATTTGCACAATTTATGGCCTCGGCCCAATATTGAAGACTTAGTCCCTTAGATTCGATCATACAATTAGCCATTTCTTTTAAAGTGTGGTTCTTCCGTTCAGCTACACCATTTTGTTGTGGTGTATATGGAATAGTGTGCTATTGTTGGATTCCTTATTTAGTGTAGAAAGTAGTGAACTTGTTGTTAACATATTCTCCTCCATTGTCAAATCTTAACTTAATAATTTGATGACCAGATTGTTTTTCAACAAGGGCCTTGTAAGCCAAGAACATGTTAAATACTTCGCTCTTAAGTTTTAGGAAGTAAACCCAAGTGCATCTGGGGTAGTCATCAATGAAATTTAAGAAATATTTGAAACCAGAAAAGGAAGCAGATGGAAGAGGACCACACAAGTCACTATGCACAAGCTCCAAGGGAACTGAGGCATGCCAAGAGGCACCTTTGTCAAAATTGTCCTGATGATTTTTTTCGAGTACACAACTGAAACAAATACCATCCATGCAAGATATCATTACAAGACCGGTCACCATATTGTCTTTACATAGTTGTTGCAGTGAGCAATAATTTAAGTGACCAAATCGCTCATGCCAAAGTTTGTTCAAGTTATCACTATGAGCAACAAAAACTGAAGGAAAAGGTGATGACCCAAAGTTTTTAAATTTGTACAACTTGGTAATATCATCAACAGTTCCAGTAGCAAGAATATTTTTAGGATTTTTAAAATCCTTGATTACAACTTGGTGAGGTGTAAACGTCATAGTTTTACCTTCACTCGAATGAGTAATTTGATAGATTGATAACAGATTGCAGGAAATTTTTGAAACACATAGTACATCACTGAAATTACTATTTTCTATTGGAACTGTTCCAGATCCTACAACAGTTAGAGATCTATCATCACCAACAAATATTTGTTTGGTGTTACATTCATGCATAGTAGAAAATATGGCTTGATCCTTAGCCATATGATAATATGCTCCAGAATCAATGAGCCATTCATTTGAAGTAGAAGAAGAAGATGCAGTATAAGAGTAACCTGAAGTACAAAGTGCATGTCCATGAGAGTTAGATTCTGAAGATGAATCTAGGCTGATGTGGTGCTTCTTCATTGTTGCTTCCAAGGATGCCATCTTCTTGAAACACTTAGATTCATCATGATTATCTTTCCCACAAAAATTGCAATGAGGCTTAGTCTTCTTTCCTTTTGGCTTGGATCCTTTGTCATTTTTTAAAGAAGGAGATGACTGAGAGGGTTCGGGACCTTTGTTGTTTGGCTTATTATTGCGAAAATTTTGTTTCTTCGGAGGCTTAGACTTTTCTTTCTGTTGGGACAATAATGTTTTCCCAGATGTATCTGCATTGTTAATTATTCCAAGATGAATGAGCTTATCTTTCTCTTTAATTAAGGAATCACAAAAGGATTCAAGACTAGGCTCTTGATAGCTAGCTGCAGTCAAGAATTCTTTCATGGAGTAGAATGTAGATACAAAAACAGAATATGCAGGTCCAAGTTTGGAAAGAATATGGTAAATACATTGTTTGTCTTCTTTCTTAATCTTGCATTCTGCACATAAGATTATAAGAGTTTTATACTTATATAAATAGTCTTGAATGCATGAAAAATCATTTTGATTCAAGGAAATCAACTCATTCTCAAGTTGATGACCTCGAATTTCATTGTGTTTATCAAACACAGATTCCAACTTTTCCACAGCTATATGAGGTTCAACAATTCCAGATATGTGGAATCGCAAATCAGTAGAGATTGACATCCTAATCAATCCACGAGCTTCATCACATCTATTTTCCCATTTAATTTTCTTATCATCATTAGTGGGTTTTGTTTCTTTTCCTAATTTTATCCTGAAAAGTCCCCTACTTTGTAGAACATCCTCCATACGAGATTTCCATGAGAAATAGTTAGAACTTGTAAGTATAATATCACAAGGGGTGGCCATACTATAAAATAATGGCTGAAATAATAGAAACTAACTGTTTGGATGCAAAGAGCTCAAAAAAATATGCGGTTTTAAAAAACACGGCACTGAAAAATGATTCCGGATGATGAAGTTATGCTTAATCAAAGAAAATGTTGAAGATGTCCCCAATAGTGATGTGGCAGATATTAACTTGACCCACTACAAAAAAAGAACCCCCCTCTTCCCAAGATCAATCTTTGGCAATCACTTTACAATAAAGTTGTTTTTAAATGAATCACTTTTGTAAAATAAGTGATCTTCACTTTTACAATAATGTTACTTTTAAATAGTGCGGTAATAAATTAAAAGATTTAAGTGACTCACTTTTTATTTTATTTTATTTATGTGAGATACACTTTTATAATAAAGTAACTTGAAAATTGAAATTGCATGCACTAAAAAGTAGCTTAATAAAACTTGAACTCAAGACCTATTAAGGAATAAAGCAACTTTGGACCAAGTGAGCTAAGTTTAAAAGGTACGTAAAAGAATGGAAAGAGAAAGGGTTTTTTTTGTTTAAACTCTTCTCTCTCGTTCTCCGTGCTTGCCTTTTTTCTGCAAATCACTAAAAAAACAAAAGACAAAAACAAAAAAACTTTTTCCACATAATGGAGTTAGATATTGGTTAGCTTACCCGGAAAGTCTACGTTTTCAATTTTTTTCATTGTTTTTTATTTGTCGTGATCGCACAAGGTGCACGACAAAGAGCATACATAGCCGAGAAGACAAGAAAAAAGAAACGTTCCCTTACTGTTTTTGATTCGCCGCGATCGCGCAAGGTGCACGACAAAGAGCATATGCAGCCAGGGAAGGAAACAGTCCGAGACTACAACAGTAAAGATCTAATAATAAAAGTAATAAAATATGAGAGATTTAAAAATAAATAAAACAAATCCGTCACTGTAACATTATACCTTCAGATTTGCCGAAATGGGTGTTTCTAGAACAAATGAAAAATAGTTTTCGATGAAACGAAAACTTTTTCTCAATGGAAACAACACTTTGGACACAATGCAATAGCTTCTATAGGCCACAAATACACAGATAATCCAGAACCAGAAACCTTTTCAAAGTTTCAGCAACATCGGTTCCAGATCTTGATCAAAACCAAAAGCGGCTCTTCATAAACGCTCTGATACCATGTTCAGGTACACAAGGTACTCCCAATAGACCAAACACCTTAAGCAACCACTTCACACAAATAGATCATAGATCAACACACTGATGTTTGTCACGTGGTTAAAACCCTCGAGAGGGAAACAGTCCATGGCCTCAGCCAAATAGCTACTTGGAGCAATTTATAATGCAAAAGAAAGAAAGTTACATATGAGCTTCTCATAATCGATCAACTAGCCAAGGACCCTCTATGCTCTTTAAATAGAGATCATCGACCAATTAGGTGTTAATCCACGGATCAATGGTAGGTATGATCTAAGAGAAGTTGAACCATCGGATCACTCTATGTATAGAACATATCATGACCGTCGGATTAGAATATTTACAAATGCATAGTAATGCATACTAAAGAAACACACTTTTACCTAACGGATATATTACGCAAGTTGATCTTATCTAACTCCTAAGTGTCTAAATATCCTAACAATTTATAGGGTGATCTAAGTGTCATAAATGCACCTAATTGCTAACCGATTGTTACAATCAGTTAATTTGAGTTGTGAAGGCACCTCCATTCATTATTTGATTATTTTTTGTCATTATTTATGAACTGGAGCCAACAATGGCGCCTACAACCACTTCTGATGACATGTGTCACTTCAATTAACTCCATCGAAGCTACTTGGAGTTATGGATGCACTACCTCCTTCAGTTGGACATGCAGTTACATGTGATGAGTCACTTTCAGTTAGACTCGTTCATCTATTGCGCTCCTATTCAGTTAGGAAGTAGTGTGAGAGTCAGTTATTGATTAGCTCAGTGGTTAACTATGTGTGCCGATTATGGCTGACATTCAGGTAAGCTACACAAATCCATGCAATTCAAATGACCTCCTTGAGTATTCGAATTGTCTTGAAATTAATGCACCTTGCATGACCATTGTATTGTACTATGATTATTTTATTGATCATACAGAGTTTCAACATTCTATTGTAGCACCATTATGCTGTTTTCATGCCTAATTGTTTGAAATCTCTAATGAGACTGTGTTTTAGTCCCCAGATTATTGTGACAAATTAATATGGTATCATAGCTTACAGCGGGATGAAGCTCATTCTCTTCAAAAACATGGTTTTTTATGGATCTTGCATGAAAATTTGAGCAAAAGCTCAAATTCTAGCACTGCACCAAAAGCAGAAGGTTTACCACTTAATACCCCAAGTTAAGGAATTGTTGATCAAGCTTGCTTAATCAATTATGTTGGGTGTGATGAAAACCTGAAATATGCAGGCTGTTCGACCTTACGGTGACTTTATTGTTTTGATTTGCAGGTTTTATAGGCTCACTGCATTCGCTACGACACTTTGATATGGCTTCTTTTGTAGATCTTTTGACTCCGTTCAATTTCCATCTATGGAAAGGAGACATGGAGATCCAGCTACATTCCATAGGACTCTACCGGGTCACTATGGACACAGAAGAAGAGCCCACTCATGTTATAGACAAGGCTAGATTTTTTAATAAGACAGATGAAGCATTTGGTTTCTTCTGTCTCTCTATCTCCAAGGATCTTCTATTCCACCTCTTGGTTTTTATTTAATTATAATTTTAGATCCTAAGTTTTACTACCATGCTCGAAAATATCCGAGATGGCAAGCTGCCATGGATGAAGAGATGAATTCTCTTCAAAAGAATGTTATTCGGGAGCTAGTTTCTCTTCCTACGGGGAGGAAATTAGTTCAATGCAAGTGGGTATTTTGGAAAAATGCTTCTACTGATGGTAGCACTTGCAAATATAAGGAAAGTATGGTAGCAAAAGGGTTCTCTCAGGTCCAAGGTGTGGAATATCATGAGACCTTTGCACCGGTTGCAAAAATGGACTCCATCCGCCCAGTTTTGGCAATTGCGAAATCCAAGCACTGGGAAGTGCATCATACGGATGTTAAGTATTCATTTATACATGGAGATATTCATGAGGAGATATACATGAAGCAGCCCGAGGGCTACATTCCAGATTCATCTTTTGTTTTCAAATTAAAGAAATCACTATATGAGTTAAAACAGGCCCCAAGAGAGTGGTATTCCAAGATGGATGCCTTCCTTCTCTCGCAAAACTTCCAAAGGTGTAAATCAGATATGAATGTGTATCTACAGAAGTATGATGGTCAATTGCTTATAATTTTTTTATATGTTGATGATATTTTGATTACTGGTAGCACTGTTTCTTCCATTTTAGTCATAAAAATTGCCCTCCATGATGCATTTGAGATGAGCGATTTGGGGCTCTTGAAGCAATTTATGGGGCTTGAAATTGCACAAAATTATAATAGGATAATGGTCACTGAGTCTCAATACATATTAGACCTGTTAGTTTAGTTTAACATGGCTGAATGTAAGGCTGTTCCATCCCCTTTCCTTTCAGGGATCAGCCTTGAAGAAGGAAAAAACACTCCACCCATGGATTGCATAATCTACCTCCAATTGATTGGTAGCTTGATTTACTTGACATATTCTCGGCCTGATATCTGTTATGGCGTGAATACTGTCTCAAGATACATACGGAAGCCTCATGGTCTTCATTGGAAGGCATCCAAGAGGATCCTCCAGTATATTCAGGGCACCAGGACCTATGGTATTCACCATGTTGCTTACTCTGAGTTAGAGTTGGTTGGTTACACAAATTCAGATTGGGCGAGAGATTCTATTGATCGGAAATCTACTTCCAGATATGTATACATGTTTGGTTCTGGCCCCATTTGTTGGTCTAGCAAAAAGCAGGCCGCCATTGCATTGTCTTTGTTGGGCCCTGTAATTGTCTATTTTTCCCTCAATTATCGACATATTTCATCCATTTTCTTCCCATTATTGCCCATTTATCATTCTATTTTTCATCCATTTGTTGTAACTGTACGTAAAACAACATACTACTTCCATTGATGTTTTAAGTGGTTAATAATGATTATTTTCCTTTATCTTTGATTAATTGAAGACTATTATGCATAATTTTACTTATTGTGGTTTGTGGACTGATTTGTCACGTACATGACACTCATAGACAGTTGTTACAGCCTTAACTGAAAATGCATTCCAAATAAAAACACCTTGATTCACGTCTCGATTTACGGGCATATGGAAATGAATCTCGCAACTCTGAGACATGGGTTTTGTGCGTAACGGCCTCATTTACCTGACTCGTGAGGAAATTGCCAAACAAATCCACGGTTTGCGATATACAGGTGATTCTTCAAGATGGTATTTTCTAGATTTAATGTTGCAGTCGGTTCCAAAGTTGTTAACAGTTACAGCCGTGTTTTAGCTATTACAGATCACAAGTTGGCGGTTTAGTTCCTCATTTCCATGAGACAATTTAATCTATAAATATGCAATCAATATCATTGAGGGGGCATAGAGAAATCAATGTTATGATGTAGGATTTGATCTAGATGTATTGTAATCATTTCATTATGATAATACATGCTGGTAGTTTCTTAATTATGGAGTTGTAGACTTTCATTGTGGAGATCCATCTGTGCTCAGTGGAGGAAGGGCCCTCTTCCCTAAGAAGATGTTGGTGGTGTTGATTGTAGGTGTTTTATTGTTTAGATTTTCTTATTATTTCGTTCATGCTTTCATTTATTAGATTTATCATAGTTGTATGCTTTCATTCATTGGATTTGTCAAAGTCATTGTATTGTTAATTCATTTGATAGATCGTTGGCCAACATAGCATTTATTTTAGGTGTATGCAATTAGATCTTGTTTCATAATAATTGATTTTGTTGAAGTGTGATTAGAATTATAGTTTGGATTTATGAATAGGTTTTAGGTTTGTTTTCTTTTCAAGAAGGTGTGATCTAGTTTACAAAGAGTTTCGATTGCATACCAATAGATAACAGTGTCAGGTAGAAATTGTTCTTGCATAGATCTTTCACGATAGCTTTGAAATAAAAGACTTCCTTGGGTTGATAATTTATGTTTAACACTCTGCATGTTAAGTTTTAAGTAACTGGCATATAGTGGGCCCAACATTTTGGCACCGTTGTTGGGGACGTTATCAATGGTGCAAAAGTACATCTGACATTGTTTTGTAGATGAATTATTAAAGTAGGGCATGTAGGTTGCATGATTACATTTTAGTTTATAGAATTTATTTTGAGGGTGAATTTTCTGTCTTTACATTCAGTTTTATTTCATTTTCAATCTTTGGAGCATAAATCTTATCATTCCCCTTAGTGGTGTTGTAAGCACCACCCATTATACTAACAAGTTGATAGGAACATTCGAAGGAGGAGCCTCAAGATAGCACACAAAGAATCTAATGAAGAGATGGCAGGTAAGAAAGATGCAGATGTTGTTACCTTCGAATTTCCTATCAGAGATTCAGGAAGAGTGGCGCCAACAAAAAGCATTCCCCCACATGTTCTACCAAATTTTCACGCTTTGGAAAATGAAGAACCTAATGTATTTTTATTTCAATTGGAAGTACTTTGTAGAGGATATGGTTATTGTGCTAATGATCAAAAGTTGAATGTGTTTCCCATTACTCTAAAAGAAACAGTCCTCCGATGGTTCATGAGCCTCGGTGGGAATTGTATACAAACTTGGGAAGACATGAAACATGTATTCTTGAGAAGGTACCAAGATTATTGCAGGGTCAATGAAGACATCTTCGAAATGACATAAGGAGAATAAGAGAGTCTAGAGGAATACATAGAACGCTTTCAATATAACCTCCAAAGATATAAACAAAGGAAACTGGGGAAGGAGACCTTAAAAACACTTCTACTCAAGGGAATCCAAGCTGAATATTTAGAAATATTAAATCTGATGGGAACAGGTAATGTATTTTAATTAGCATATGATGATATTTGTGAGTTATGTAGAAGGTATTCAAGAGCAAAATTCAAGACCGGTAAGAATTCTAAGGAACTTTTATCTTTATTTTTGAAATCTGCTGCAAAAGTAAGAGTTTTACGAGCTGAAATTAGTAATGTATTTAAAAATTCTAATGCTGATATCAATGATTCACTAAAATCAAAATTGGATGTTTTACAAGTTAAGGAAAAGCATGGGGAATTTGAAGAAATAGTTTGCCCTCGGTGTTAGAAGAAACATCTTGCAATGGATTGTCCTTTGGATAGTCTCACAATTTGTGGCATATGTGACTTGAATAATTACACAGATATTTGTCCCTCCATACCAAGGATGAAAGAAACATATCAAAGAGATCTGGGAGTTGCATCCAACTCATTGCAATAGTCATGGCAACCGTGGCCTACATGTATGGTTCAAAATTATATCCCTCCATTTCCTTACTCTCATACTCAATCATTGAATACTCTTCCACCATGGCAGTTGTTGCAGCCTCAGTTTAACTCCTACCTGCCTTATCCACAAAGTTGGAATGGCCTATCTTATGATCACATGGTCACTCTCCCTCATGCGGCAACACAAGTTGGTCCTTCAATATCAACTTCACAAATCAATCCTTTACATCAACCACATCTATTTTCTCATCAAACTCCTTGGCATCCAACACAATTTCCTGTCCAATCCACTCTCCACCCTAACCATAATAAAGCAGTACAGTATGCTTACAGTGTTGAACTGCAAAATGTTCCCACATTTCCCTATTGTTCTGCCTCACCTACGCTGCTGCAAAAAGACTGTGTGTTGTTGGAACAAATCCATACAAGGCTTGAACATGTTTTAAATCCAACATGTGGAGATGGGGATTCTTCTAGTCCTCATAAGCAAGCAAACAAGATCAACATGCCACACATAACATTTGATGACGAACGAACATTGGAACCAAAAATTGAAGTATCATTTACATCATTAGATATGAATCTCTTATGCATTGAGGAAGATAAGGAGCTTCATGGTGTAACATCCATGAGAAATCAAGGGAACAAAGGCTATATTGAAGCTTGGTTTCAATCTGTCATCGGTCTGCAGCATCATTCCATACTTCACCAATTATTGGCACCATCATTTCAAGGGAATTTGATCTCTCATATCGTAGCATTCATAAAGTTATATATTTCTATTGGGAGTATGAGCATACTTGAGTCACTTCTTCGAAAGTGGCTCCATTGGAAATATGCATACACTTGAAATTTTTTTATATTTCCAAGTAGAATAGGGTAGGATAGAATAATAGAATAAAACCATGCTTTTGTTTTTTTTTATTTTTATTTTTATTTTTGAATAAGTATGCTCTCTTCCTGCGCCTTGTTGCGATCTGGAAGATCATAAAGTAGAAAGATAAGGAATGGGTATGAGATGTTTTCAAGAATATGTTGGAATTGTTGACTATTTGAGCAAAATGCTTAAATCATTTTTGTCTTCAATGTTCAAAATTTAATTTTTCTCTATTTGTTACAAACAAACAAAAAAAACTTTTTTGAAAACAAAATTACAGTAATTAGGGAAGGTGAATGAACGATCCACAAGAAAATGAGCCAATGATTATGGAACCCTTCAATCTTGAAATTTGGCATAAATTTGTTAGCTGCAACACCCAGTTGTGATAATAAGATGCAACACCCAGCTGTGACAGTGAGTTGTAACACACCCAACTGTGATAGTGAGTTGTAACACCTAGCTGTGAAAGTGAGCTGCAACACCCAGCTGTGACTGTGCTACAAGTGAAAATTTATGAGTTTGAGATATGTGTGTGTTGCACATCATGATATGTATTTAGTTTTAATTTATATATAACACATCCATCAAAATACACATGATTTATTTCCACATTATGTCATTTTTTAAGAGTTGCAGCTGCGGCTGCAACAGACTGTGTAAGTCAATCCAGGTGCTCAATGCTTGAAATGTTTGGTATGGGCATGTGTTATATTTAAATTTTTATTACTAAAAACATTCACACCTATCCCAGTCACTTTTTGGGAGCCAAATTTAATTTATTGGATTTTTGTGACATTTTGGCTTGAAACTTTTACTGAAACACACTCGAGAGAGTCCATTTTTGGGAGACCAAATGGACTTATTTTTAAAATATTTTTACATGCCAAGTATCCCTTTGAATCTAGTTTCCAAAACAATTTGAATTTTTAATATTGGGTATCAAACGAAAAATATATGGCCAAAATACTAACGGGGTGTCAAGCAGGCAGCTTAGGAACAGATCTGGGACAGTCAATTTTTTGATGCCTTATTGGACATATCTTGAAAACCTGTTTCATTGGTATATTCTCCTATGAATCTAGTTTACAACCCAATTTGAATCACTCCATTCCGATATCGTATGCAAATTTTATGACCAAAATACCAAATGCTTATCACAAATCAACATTCCTAAAACTCTGTTTTGTAGACTGTTTATTGGCTTATTTTTTCCATCAATTATTATTGGATTCAAAACCTGTTTCTAATGGAGATACCTATATTAATATAATTTCATCTCCAATTGGAATCACATCAATCCGTTATCAAACAAAAAAGTTAAGCCTAAAACTGTGACTGTTGATCTAGTCCATAATTCGAAAAAAAACACCTTGTCACGCAGGTTGTTGCTGTGTGAATTGGAATATCATTACATAGAATTTTAAAAACCTATTTCCAAGGGAAATTGACGTATGAATTTAATTTCATTTGGATTTGGAATCACTCAAAATGGACAAGGAACGAAGAAGCTATGATCAGAATACTGTTGGTGAGTCTAGATGGACATTGCTCTCCCGCAGGCATAAAATGGACATTGCTCTCCCGCAGGAACAAAATGGATTTTTATTTGTTCATTTTTATTTGGATTTGTTTTATAAGTAATTGCTTGTTATTTTTTTTTCTTTAGTGTTGGGTGAAGAGAGACAAATCATTTATCTTCTTCCATCATCTGATGTTTTATTGTAGGCAAGTGCTAGGTTTTTGCAGGTCCTTGGAAGAAGAAGGTCAATGCATACATGAGTGACTCTTGAAGAATTTTGATCAATTTACAAATGGATTGAGCACATAAAAAATGGATATATTGATGTGCAAACAATACCAATCTTCAATAAGTCAAGTCTCATTTCTACATGCCAAGAATCCTTTTTATACACTTGCCATACCAATTGTTGCAAAAAAGAAACCTCTCAAGAAGCCAATTGCACTATGGTAGATTCATTCACCCTCCTCATTTCAAAACCCTGAATATCCATTCATTTTGAAGTCCCATTTTCCACTGCTTATGTAGTCACCATAACCATTTTATTTTCCATCACGACTTCACATACAGTTTCCACTTCTGAGTTTCATGTTGGTTCTATTTTTCACTATGATTCTTCACAATCATTTATTTTGTACTCGTATTGGATGATGTGGAATTCATTAAGCTCCACCTTCCAATGGTATTATCCCATCGACTCCGACACATCATCTGGGATCGAGATTAGAGTTTTATAGTGCCCTGGCATCTGCATGAATCAATGATAGATTTCCTTGTTGTTAATCATTGGGATTCATCAATGCCTCTTGATTGACAAATCTTGCAGGTGACTCGAGTCCAGCACATCCATTCGTACATGTCAAGATGCACTAAGTTACTTTAGATCTCACTGTCATCAAAGGTGAGTTGCTTCACATTGGTTAACAACATACATTAATGGCTGGTAATCCAATGATTTCTTTCCATGCTCGATTTCAGAACATTCATTCACATGGTAAGAATTGTACCTCGGTTTGTAGCAGCTGAAGATTATGTGATCTAATGGTTTCAACAATGACTTGCAGCATCATTTGTTTAAGTAGTTTTGCAATTTCTTTCCATTTTTTTCCAGTAGTTAGCAGTCTTACATGCAACCAGCACAACCATCATGGATCAAATTTAGCCTCATCCAGTTTCATCCCTCATATACATTTGTCTCAGCATCAGATTGACTTACATAGCTTCAGCATACAACAGTCTGTTCATGTCAACCAAGGCTTCCATGGAGGTAACACTTGAGGTAAAATAGCATGAGTTTTTGATTTACTAAATATTTAGGAAAAATGTCACGAAGAACCACTAAGCGTTAGCCATTTCTATTTTCTATATAGCATTTTATGTCCATCCATTTCCATCATTTCCCACTCAATTCTAATACTTTATCATTCACGCACATCCAATTCAAAGTCCTACCCAACAACTCACCAACCTAACTGTCTAAGCATGAAAATAATCAAATGATACATTATTGTTGTCACACAAGAACCAACAATGGGAAGTCTTGTTGCTGCCACTCAAGAACTAGCGGTAAGAAAAGAATCCTTGCTATTGCCACATAAAAACCAAGTCTGAGAAGAAATAAAGTAGTTGCTTGAAGGTTGTTCTATCTAGATTTGAGAATTTTTTATGCATGTGGGCACTACAAATCTTTTATGGCTGCAAATTGCATCATACATTATGCTCCAACTCTATTATCAAGAAATGATGCATGAGGACATGCTTTGCATTCAGTTTGGGGGAGAAAAAATATTGTGCACTCTATGACATTTTCATTACTGAACAGTTAATGCATTAATATGATACACGCAATATAATTTTCATCCCTGGACTGAGGAAGATTACAATTTAGTTGATGAAGTTAATGATTATATCTTGTGTGTTGCAAAAGTGCATATGTTTACAAGCAATTAACTGAAGATAAGGCCTAGTCCACAAATGCATGTGTGTTCTGGCATTGAAAGAGAAAATTGCAAATGTTACTTTCAGACCAGCAGGTAAAACAAAATTTTAGTATATGTTCAAAATTCAGAGCAACATGAAGATTTTGGCAGAGACAAACAGGTTGGATCATTTACCTTGAATGGAAGTGAAATTGGATTAAATGTTGCAGCCTATAGGTAAGATTGTTCTTTCTTTTACACGCGTCAATATCTACTACAGGAAAATCCAAGTGAGACAGATCACTGGCTGAAAATGCAAATTAGTGGTAAACTCAAAATTTTGCCAAATTTCTATAACAAACCTATATTTCCAAGATCTGATTTGCAACTTGATCAATGGGTATTCAAAGGACTTTGGAACATTATGTTTGTGTTGCCTTCATGCAATAGTGAGAAAAGTTGAAAATTCGTTGTGGTTGAAATAAGGTTTTCCATACCTAATTAATTTCTTAAATTAGATGTATTAAAGGATTTGAGTACTGGAACTTGTGTGCAATCAATTTGTTGGTTGCATTAAGCAATGGGTTGCAGATCTTAAACCATTTATTTGCAAATATTATGAGCTAATTTCCTGTAGCAGCTTGTTTTCTTTGTCAATCAGTGCCACTATTATGGAGATGAGTGTACTTTCTGACCTGGATTTATTGGAATTCTCAAGCAACAAAATCATAGTGGACAGATACAATCTCTCCTTAGTTTTCATTGATGATGACATAATGGCTGATAGTGTTTTATCCAACAACCTGAATGCATACACATTTTTCTTTTAAAACAGGGCAGAAATTGAAGTGGGCATATCTCCCAAAAGGTGATCTAGGTCTTCGTGAAATTTGATCAGTAGATGCACCAAGGTAATATGAACAATACCTCAAAGTTGCAGCCCAAACCAGTTTGTATTTTGTCAAATATTGGTTCAAAAAGTTTAGCTGCAACACATTTTTATTCATGTTCATCTACAAAAAGTGCAGAATTTGATTTGAGCATATATTTAAAATGGTAAGCTATATTTTCATGAAACTTGGACAGGGAATGAATAACATCAGGATGAACAACTTTGGTAAGTTTCATCCCAATCCAATGCATGGTTTTTGAGAAACTAGCCATCATCACCTACAACCAATTTGCATTTTTCTCGAAATACGTGATGTGGGTTTCTCTAATATTTGGTGTGGAGATACATTACAATGGTAATTACTTGATTGAAAAATTTCAGCCCAACCCAGTTTGGATTTTGTGAAATATTGGTTCAGGAATTTTAGCTGCAACACATTTTGATTCATGTTCATCTACAAAAGTGTCGAAATTGAAATGAGCATATATTGCAATTGGTAAGTTGGATTCTTATGATTTTTGGAAAAGAAGTGTATAATTCCAAGATGAACAAGCCTGGTAAGTTTCATCCCAATCCAATGTACGGTTTTTGAGAAAAATGGCCATAGTCACCTACAGCCAATTTGCATTTTTCTCAAAATCCGTGATGTGGGTATCTCTGATGTTTGGTGTGTAGGTGCATTGGACTAGTATAAACCTGTCTGAAAAATTTCAGCTGAATCCAGTTCGTCATTTGGGATAAAATGACTTTGGAAGTTGTTTGTTCAAAAGGCTGCAACACCGTAAAATATTGCCATTTTCTCGTTCTGTGCAGCTACAACTCCGTAAAACCTTTCATTTTTCCCATTCCATGCAGCTGTAACTCCGTAAAATCTTTCATTTTTCCCATTCCATGCAGATGCAACTCCATAAAATCTTTCATTTTTCCCGTTCTGTGCAGCTACAACACCGTAAAAATTTTGCCTATTTTCCTATTTTAGGTAGCTACAACTCTGTAAAACCTTTCATTTTTCCCATTCTGTGTAGCTGCAACACCGTAATTTTTTTTCCTATTTTCCCATTTTAGGTAGTTGCGACTCCGCCAAATTTTCCGCTAAATTTAGCTCTCTTTGGGCTGTGACTCCGCCAAATGCTTTGCTAAATTTAGCGATCTTTGGGGTGTGACTCCGCCAAATTCACCACTAAATTTAGTGCTATTTGGGCTGCAACTTCGCTAAAATATTCGCTAAAACCTTCGCCAAATTCTCCACTAAAAAATAAGTTGTGGCTCCGCCAAATTTCTTCTAAATCCTCCGCTAAGCAGCTGCGACTCTGCCAAATTTTATATTAAATCCTCCGCTAAGCAGCTGTGACTCTATCAATTTCTGTTAATCTCTCCATTTCTTCTGGCTGCAACTGTGCGAATGGTAAAATGAAGGAACGAGTGAATGAGTTCTTATAGTTTGATGCTACACAGGTATTGGGTTGCATGAGGACATGCAACAAGTTCAATTTGGGGGAGATGTTGGGCCCTGGAATTGTCCATTTTTTAATCACTTATTGACATATATTTCATCCATTATCACCCATTTATCATTCCATTTTCCATCCATTTGTTGTAACTGTAAGTAAAACAGCATACTAGTTCCATTGATGTTTTAAGTGGTTAATAATGATTATTTTCCTTTATCTTTAATTAATTGAAGACTATTATGCATAATTTTTCTAATGATGATTTGTGGAGTGATTTGTCACGTACAAGATGCTCATAGCCAGATGTTATAGCCTTAACCGAAAATGCATTCCAAATAAGAACACCTTGATTTGCGTCTCGATTTACGGGCAGATGAAAAAGAATCTCGAAAATCCGAGACCTAAGTTTTGTGCGCAACAACCTCATTTACTTGATTCACAAGGAAATTTCCAAACAAATCCACGGTTAGCGATATACTGGTGGTTCTTTGAGAGGGTATTTTCCAGATTTACTGTTGTGACCGGTTTCAAAGTTGTTAGTAGTTACGGTTGTGTTTTAGCTGTTACAGATCACAAGTTGGGGGTTCAGTTCCTCATTTCCATGAGATAATTTAATGTATAAATATGTAATCAATCTCATTAAGGGGGGAGAGAGAAATCAATGTTATGATGTAGGATTTCATCCAGATCTATTGTAATCATTCCATTATGATAATACATGCTAGCAGTTTCTTAATTCTGGAGTTGTAGACTTTCATTGTGGAGATCCATCTGTGCTCAGTGGAGGAAGGGCCCTCTTCCCTGAGCAAATGTTGGTAGTGTCGATTGTATGTGTTTTATTGTTTATATTTTCTTATTATTTCGTTCATGCTTTCATTCATTAGATTTATCATAGTTGTATGCTTTCATTCATTAGATGTGTCAAAGTCGTTGTGTTGTTAATTCATTTGATAGATCATTGGCCAACATAGCATTTATTTTAGGTGTATGCAATTAGATATTGTTTCATAATAATTGATTTTGTTGAAGTGTGATTAGATTTACAGTTTGGATTTATGAATAGGTTTTAGGTTTGTTTTCTTTTCAAGAAGGTCTGATCTAGTTTACAAAGAGTTTCAATTGCATACCAATAGATAACAGTGTCAGGTAGAAATTGTTCTTGCATAGATCTTGCATGATAGATTTGAAATAAAAGACTTCCTCGGGTTGATAATTTATGTTTAGCACTCTACATTGTAAGTTTTAATTAACTGGCACATAGTGGGCCCAATAGTCTTCAGAAGAGGCTGAGTCCCGAGGAGCAGTGAATGCTTGTATCCAAGATGTTTGGTTGCAAGGCATTCTTTCAGAGTTTGATTTAGGTAGTACTTTGTCCACTATCTCTTTTGTGACAATCAAAGTGATATTAAGATCTCCACATATCCAGTTACCAGGAAGAGTACCAAGCATGTAAAGATACACATGCACTATATCAGGGAATTGGTGGAGGATAGGACCATCATTCTGCAATACTGCCCTACTAATGAGCAGATTGCAGACATCTTCACCAATAGATTTTTAGAGAAGAATTTCACTTACCTCCGTTCACTGTTGGGGGTGAGTTCATCAGGGTGATCAGATTACTTCTCTATTTTTCAGCTTAAGGGGGGGGGGGGGTTCCCACTGGGTTTTCCCTCTTTCCTCACTTCGATTTATTTTTTAGTATTGTTTGAGTTACATTATTGTACAAGGTGACCTATGGCCTTTGTTTCCTGGGCCCTATCATTTTATGCATTTTTTTCTCCTTCTGAGTATAGCTTAAGGGGGGGGTGTTGGAGTCATTTACCCAACATGCACACTTATTTGGTCAATTTTGGCCTATTTACCCACTATCCTCAGTTTAATTGGCTTACGTGGCATCAAATGAGAACACTATGACATCAACATGAGCACACCCACGCTCTCCTTCAGTCAAGGAGTCCAACTAAGCCTTCTCCTTCATTCGAGGAGGCTAACTGGGCTTCCTCCTTCAAACATGGAGCATTTCTGGGGTGATCTGAGTGTCATAAATGCACCTAATTTCTAACTGATTGTTACAATCCATTAAGTTGAGTTGTGAAGGCATCTCCATTCATTATTTGATTGTTTTTTGTCATTATTTATGAACCAGAGCTAACACTGGCGCCTACAACCACTTCTGATGACATGTGTCACTTCAGTTAACTCCGTCGGAGCTACTTGGATTTATGGATGCGCTACCTCCTTCAGTTGGACATGCAGTTACATGTGATGAGTCACTTTCAGTTAGACTCAGTCATCTATTGCACTCCGATTCAATTAGGACTTAGTGTGAGAGTCAGTTATTGATTAGCTTAGTGGTTAACTATGTGTGTCGATTTTGGCTGACATTCAGTTAAGCTACACACATCCATGCAATTCGAATGACCTCCTTGAGTATTCGAATTGTCTTGGAATTCATGCACCTTGCATGACCATTATATTGTACTATAATTATTTAATTGATCATACACAGCTGCAACATTCTATTGTAGCACCATTATGCCATTTTCATGCTTAATTGTTTGAAATCTCTTATGAGACTGTGTTTTAGTCCCTAGATTACTATGATAGATTAATATAACTTCTACAGTAAAACCCAGTGGACCATTCAACTGCAAAAGCTCTATCTCTCAGACCTAACATGTAGAACAATGCCATAAACAATTTCAGACTATGGGAAATCACTCCCCTAAACTCAACTGAATCAATGCCACTAACATGTTCCAAAATATTTCATGAGAAGAAATGCTTCTAAAATGTTAACCTTAAACCAAAAAACATATTTCCATTAATTGAAATGTAAAGTAGTCTCCACAAAACACCTTAAGGTTCAAATAAATTCATAAATAACACTAAAACAACAGAGAAACCCTAAATCTGCCATACCATCATAATAGGCTCAATCCAAAATTTTCAAACATGTTTTGTTACTTCGAATCTTAAAAGAACCGTGAAGAGATCCCTTTATTTCCTAAATGGCTAAACATTGAAGCAAGAAATCCGTGTACCGAATACAAAATACTCTGGCACTCGTCCAGAAAAGAATAATCTCAACAAAACCTAAACCTATAATGTTGCATGCATATCATAAATATATATAAGAGGATAACAATAGCTGCCTTCACTGATCTTAAAAAATGGACCAAAGAGCAACCATGATAGATCTCAGTAAAACCGAGAGGCCAAGAAGGGGATGAATGAGGCAATTAGGGTGGGGAAGAGCGAGGGAACGAAAGGCAGTGATGCAACACCTGCCTCTACTTTTGGACTGGGTGATGGTGCAGTCACATCTGTTGCTGCTACTATTCTTGATCCCACCATAATCATCACAATGGCTAAGAGAGGTGCAGATGCGTACCTGGATCTTCCTGCCATTCTCGCTCGCAACTCCTGTTACAGCAATTTGATGCAGAAAATTCCAAACCCTAAGCACAACTCCTACCAATAAATCCTGAATCTCAAAAGAGATCGACCTAAATTCAAAGCGGGAATGTTTCTTGTTTGGGATTTGAACTGTCGACCAGAAGAAGTTAGAGCACATATTTTGCATGATGAGAGGGTTGAAACTTGAGAGTCGAGCGTATTAATAATCATCTACTCCTCTCCCAAGACCAATGGAAAATTTACGCGTTCCCCAAAAATAATATAAAAATATCGACGATGTGTATGAATGATGAGTAAATGTGTTGTCACTTGTAAGAATAAATAGACACGACAAAAATAGGAGACAATAAGGAAATTTGTTTCCCCACGTGACAAATAAATAATTTGGTGAAAGCAATGCAAAGAAAGCAGGCATGGCATGGCATGGTGAATCCTTCATGTTCTGACCATTGAAATTGCAGAATAATCTACACTCAATGTTTGAAATTTCTTCGCATCAAGAATGTCGCTCGAACCAGGGGTAACCTAAGTTTCAATGAATCTTGAACTCTCTTTTTTTTTTAATGTTTTAATGAGGTTTGAACCTGTGATAAAAACTAAACCTCATCCAAAACGCCTAGACTGTTCACACAAATTCAAACATATTACTTGATCTCCAAGTTACCTACTCTTGAAAATTCCCCTTTTCAAAGTTAGTGAGTCACATTGGAAATTAAGATTATCTTTAAATTGAATATTTGGAATTGTTTATGTTAACACTCAATTTAAGTTTTGGTGTATGGAAAATTTTAACCGCAAATTTTTAAAGAAATTTTTTGTTTAAAATTTATAATTATTATTCAAACACCAAAATGAATGTAGTGAAGTATGAGTGAAAGTGAATGAACTGAAGCATGAGTGAAAGGAATATGTATAATAGGTTGAAGTAATTGAATTAAATTTATTTTAAAGATATATTAATTAAAATTTTGATTGTATAGAATGGTAGGTGTAGGGGGATTACTTTAGATGGTATTTATTTGTAAAAACTATCATATAAGTACGCATTAGGTATTTGGATGTGGCAGTTCAAGAGGCAAAGGTAATATACTAGCATTTGCACCAGGAAGTGCAAAGGAACGTCAAGAGGATAAAAATATTGAAAGTGAAAATGTCGTATCCACAAAAAACACTCCACAACAGAGCTTTATGCATTCATCTTTCCCAACAAACCTTTCCACAATTTGCGAGAACTAACTTCTTCTACAATTGCTGGTTGCGGATTGCGGATGTGTACTTTGAATTTTCTCGAAAATACCTTCCGCAAAAAAACTTTCTGCAATTAGAAACCCCTTCCTTTCACAATTGCGGTTTCGGGTATCATTTCGACTTTTCTTGAAAATTGCTTTCGCAATGATATTTTCCCATTTACCTTTCTGCATTTAACTTTCCGCAATCACCTTTTTGCAATTAATTTTCTACAAATACCTTTCCACAGTTTACCTTTCTACAACTACCTTTCCACAATAAATTTCTCGCAATTACCTTTCCACAATTACAGATTGCGGGTATGCATTTCGATTTTTCTCAAACTTCTTTCATAATTCCCTTTGTGCAAAACCTCTTCCGCAATTTGCGGATTACGGATGTGCCATCCAACTTTTCTGAAATGTTCTTCCATAATTTGTCTTCCGTAACTCCTGTGAATCTTCGATATCTTGCGGCTTTGATCTCATCCGTTGATCTATTATCAGTGTGAAACTTTGTGGATCTCTTATCTCCTGTGTAGATTTACTTCGTGAATTATTTCCCTATTGTGGATCTCTTGCGGCTTTGATCTCATCAGTTGATCTACTATCAATGTAGAACTACACTTTAACTTTGTGGATCTCTTATCTCACGGGTATATTCGCTTCATGAACTCTTTCCCCATCTCGTGGGTTGCGGATTGCAGATGTGTACTTTGACTTTTCTCGAAAATCCCTTCCGCAATCGAAAACTTCTTCCTTCCTCATTTTCGGATTGCGGGTATGCATTTCAATTTTTCTCAAAAAATTGCTTCCGCAATTATCTTTCCGCATTTACCTTTCTGCAATTACCTTTCCACAATTACTTTTCCACAAATACCTTTCCGTGATTTACATTTCCACAATTACTGGTATGCATTTACCTTTCCGCAATTACATTTCTGCAATTACTTTTTCACAATTATATTTCAGCAGTTACCTTTTCGCATATACCTTTCTACAACTACCTTTCCACAATTACTTTTCCGCAATTACCTTTCCGCAATTGCGGATTGCGGGTATGCATTTCGAATTTTCTTGAAACTACTTCCGCAATTCCCTTTATACAAACCTCTTCCGCAATTTGTGGATTGTGGATTGCGTGTAAGGGTTCATCCTTACATTATTATCATAATTGATAATTCATATTTATTTATTATTGAATTGATAATTTATTACTGAATTGATAATTTATTACATTAACGGGCTTACATTATATATGGAATCTAATCTATTAATGGCTGGACCTTGAAATGATGTGACCTTTGACCATTAATACTAATTAACCTCATTGTTAATTAATTAATAATAATAGTAATATACTTATTTAGGTATATTACAAGTCATCATTCTCTAACAAGATTATGCCACAATTTAGTAGTTCTTGAAATATTTGGTTGCATTTCCATTCAAATATTTTCATGCATATGATTTTGTAGATGAACGCATAACGACTATATGGAGTATTTTTTTGAGCTTCTAATCCAATTGTGTTCTTTTGACCTTCTATTTTGATGTAGATTTTTCATATTTATGCATGCTTTGATATGGTTTTCTTATCTGTAGTGGCAACTATTAATAATGTATTAACTTCCTTGTCTCACAAGCTTGGCTTTATTTGTTCTCTGGAAACCTTTTGAAATTCTAGAATATCTTGAGTTGTGACTACTAATAAAATGTTCATCTCATCATTTGTCGCACCATCCTTTCGGTTTCATTCTTCTACATTATCATGATTAAGGTCATCTTTAACACTTTTATTTTCATCATTGCATTCTTCTACAACTTTAATTCTCTCATAATTGTTGTTAACATTGATTTCATTGACTTCATTGACTTCTATGACAATGCCATTTTCTTTACAATTGATATTGACATTGTGATTTTCAATATCATCAATATCGTCTTGATCTTTCATATTTGTGTCTTCTACTTCTTCTGTATCATCTTCCTTGTTATCATCTTTTGTAACAAGTCTTTGTTCTAGAATTTCACTAAACATATTTGTAGATTTTTCAGCTGGCGTATTAATGTGACTTGCTTCCCTACCTTGTAAGAAGCCACAATGAACTTCCGGTATGTGTGCTTACTTTTTATTAAGTATCACATTTTTAGGTTTGTAGTTGGGATGTATTTTCTTACCCCACTTGGTGTCTCGTGGTATGGATATTTTGTGAGGAGGGGTATAAGGAGACGGTCGGCCAAGCTTCCTTTCCTTCTTGGGGATAGTAGCGATTTTATATTCATCCCTACTTGAATATGTAGGAGTCACAATAGTCCCTTGTTCCTCTTGACTTGGTAACTCGAGATTCACAGTTACTTCTTCTTTCAAGGGTGTAGATACCAACACTTCTTGACATGAGAACTCGAAAGTTGTAACATTTTCTTATTTTCTGGTCGTAGTTCCTTCGTTTTTCATGAGTGTCGATGCAAACCCCAACTTTGCTTGACCTGAGAATTTGGGAGTCGACATAGCTTGTTCTTTTATGATAGGAATCCCTTCTTCTAACATGAGTGTTGATGCAAATGTTAGCTCTATTCGGCCTGAGCAATCGAAACTCATAACAGCTTCTTCCAGGTTCCTTTTCTTCTTGGGGGTAGTAGCAATTTTATATTCATCCCTACTTGAATATGTAGGAGTCACATTATTTCCTTGTTCCTCTTGACTTGGTAACACAAGAATCACAGTTACTTCTTATGTCAAGGGTGTAGATCTCAACACTTCTTGACCTGAGAACTCATAAGTCGTAAAATATTCTTATTTTTTGGTCGTAGTCCCTTCTTTTTTCATGAGTGTCAATGCATACTCCAACTCTTCTTAACCTGAGAACTTGGGAGTCGACATAGCTTATCCCTTTATGATAGGAATCCCTTCTTCTGACGTGAAGTGCTGATGTAGACGTCGGCTCTATTCTGCATGATCACTTGGAAGTCGCAATAGCTTCTTCCTTGATTCCATCTTTTTCTATCGTGGGTGCAAAATCAATTTCTAACTCTTTATTTGAAAATTATGGGGGTGGAACCGCTTATGCTATCTTAGGTGCCATAGCAGCTTGCGTTCCCTCGATTGAAAAGTGAGATGCCACGGCATCTTCCTCCTTTAACTGACTTGAGTGATAAGACTGATGTGTTTCTGGTTTTTCTTTGTCTGGATGCTTCTTAGGTTCTTCTTATGTCCATTACATTATCAACATTTTTAGTTCTTCAACTAATTCTTTTATATCTCCATGCAGAACTTGGATCGCCACGTCGATATCCAATATTTTAGCTTCAAGCTCTGTGGGTTTTATTTTTTTAATATCCCATTTAAAGTCATTTCCATCTTCTTAAGTTGGTTTATCTCGTTTAAAATCTTTTTTATCTTCTTGAGTTGGTTTATCTCGTTTAAAAAAACCATAAACACCTTCATTGAAAACCATTTTGTTTTATCAAAAAAATTTCAATAATTTTTTTTTGAATAATAATTATTATTAATTAATTAATTAATCATATTATTATTATTTTTATAAACTATATATATAGTTTATTATATAGTATTTTTTTGAAAAATTTATATATATTAATAATTAATATTATTTAACAATAATAATAATATTATATTATTATTTTGTTTCAAATATGGTTGCTTTTTGGGTTTATGGTGGATAAAGAGAAGGGTGGATATGGATTTGAATGGATTTAATAAGGAGGAAGGAAGCGACCAATGATGTGGATGCAGTATGAAGGGAGCGTGCAAGAGGACAGGAAGCGGAGCGTGACAGTGTGGCAACGCGAAGGGAAGTGACAACGTGAATTGGCAGAGTGGCAGCGTGAAGGGAATTCTGAAGCATCCGAGTGGCAGCCTGGACGACAGGGCATGAAGAAATCAAAGACAAGGAATGGAGGAAGTTGCGGTGAGGAGAATGAGTAGGCAGCGTGAAGGGTGATTGGGAAGTAGGAGAGGATAATGAGAAGGCAACTGTGTGGCTGAATGAACAAGAAATGACATGGGGGACTGCGTAGTTAGTCGAGGACACGCGAATGGGAGATGGCAGTGCAACATGGGAATTGGAGCATGCATAGGTGGTGTGAGGTATGCGACGAACGGAGAGGATGCACGTGGAAGAGGGATGGAACATGGAGCAGTGAGCCGGTGCGAGGAGAAGTGGAAAGTTGGAAGGTAAGGTGGTCATTGATGTGGGAGTGGACAATATGTGAAAGTGTGGTTGTGTGGGGACTAAGTGAAGATGGTTTCCAGGAGCATAGGGTGGGAGCGGTGAAGGTGATGTGGAAGAGCGAAGTGTGGGTAGTGGAGAGCACGAGAGGGAGTGGGAGCAAGTTGAAGCGAGTACGATGGAGTTGGGAGCGATGGAAGGAGCTAGAGGATATGGGAACGTGAGGATTTGGAGGGGAGAAAAGATATTAGGGAAAAATTGTGTGTGATGATTTGGAGGATATGGGAATGTGAGGATTTGGAGGGGAGAAAATATATTAGAGAAAAATTGGCGTGGATTGCCATTGTGGAGAGGGGCGTGGGCAGAGGAAGTGTGGTGAGGAGGATGCTGTTTAGATCCGTGGGCGCAGTTGGTATCAGAGCCGAGGAACAGTAAAAGCCGAGGAATAGTAATTCTGCATTTATACAGTAAGCTCCCTGCACTATACTACACTATTTACTTTCTTGTTGATGTACGTCTAATCAGTAGCACTCCCCGTATATTGGTGGAAATGACCAATTGAGCAATTGTAGGAAATCCAAAGGGTGTCTAAGAGGTCGTATTAGGGTAATAGCCGTGAGATTGAGGCGCCGTAAATCCCGTTTGTAGACCTAAAGTGTGACTGAGCCCTTAGTAATGGATCCTGCAATGGATGTTACTGCACACAATACATTAGACTGTCAGCGGGATGGAAATAATGAAGTATCTCTCGCAGAGAGAAGATCATCTTTCGCAGAATGCTCTACCTCCACACCAAAATCCTCCATTATCCATATAAATAACTCCAATCCCTCAGCTGATTGGCAGTTACCTGAGATTCTTCCACGAGAAGTGTATAAGTTAACCGGTTGGAATTATTTTGCTTGTTCACAAATAAAAGTGTCCTCAGTAGACATTCCGTTTACTGATTCTCAAGACCCTGTACATATAAATCTGTTAGATAAAGCTCAAATAGATTGGGCTAAGAGTAAAGGTTATAAATATGCTCATCTAGGAGCTATCCGTTTAGGTTTGAATCCTCTCGTCCGTCCTTTTCTCCCCATTTCTTCCTTATGTGTTGCGATTGACTCGAGACATACCGAATTTGCCCATGCTATCGTTGGTGGTTTCACTGCATCTCTGCATAATGGCCCTGCTTTTGGTACAATATTTCCCAAGTATTCTGTCAGTCTTGACGACCCACACATCTATGACCTCCTTAAAGCCTATATTCTCCCTCAAGGCTTTAGCATGATGACTGGTTCCCGCATCCTCCAACTAAAGAGTTTAGTTTGTATCAGGTTTCGCAATGATACTATGCCCCCTTTACAGAAAAAGTTCAATCAAAGTTCACGCCTGCACAGCGTGGTGGAACAAGACCATTCCAAGCAAGCTCAGCCTGTCACTTTTGACTGGATGTCTATCAAGTATCCCCAGCAATGGGAGATTAAGTATAATGAGCTTAGGAATTTTGAGGCTACATGTCAATCCCTGATCTCCAGACCTTTGAAGTTCGATAAAAGTTCTAACTCTTTCAGATCTCATGAACCAGATCTTGCTCTTGTAAATAATTTCTCTAGATCATCCTCTGTATCTAGTTCCCGTAGCATACCAGCTTCTGTACATTCTGAATCTTCACATTCTAGACTTGGTATCAATGAACACCGCGGTCAGCATTCAGACTGTCCCTCCTACAGAAAGAATTTAGACAGACTTCAACACTATAAAAATAAGCCTAGGCTCGGGATGTTCACTGTAAACCTGCCTAGAGAAAACAGCGCAGTAGAAACTACAAACAGTCATAACCAGAAGTCCTACTACCCTGGTAGGAATCTTCCAGATCTTCCTTTCAGACAGTTTTCAAATGATGGCTCAGTTAAGAAAGAAATCTTACCTGTCAAATCCTCCGGAGCAGAGGACTCTGTCTCTGATGAAGCCAAACTAGCAAACTGGGGAAATCTGCAGAACAAGTTGACTACAAAGAATCTAGATGAAGTTGCTCTAGATCTTCTTAAACTGCGTAGTGCTATGGCTGAAGAAAAAGACCAGATATCTGCACTTGAAGCCAAGCTTGGTCTGATAGATCATCTCCTGTCAGACACCACAGAAATAAAAGACGCTGTTAATAAAGCAGCAGATAGGATTGAACGCAGACTTCTTAAGATAGAAGAGCTTTTAGCAGCAAGTGATAAATTAAAGATAAAGAAAGCTCCAGAAGTCAGCAAAGAAGCCGTAGCCTTAGTATTGCAAGGTTACGACACCAAGAAGAAATCCGCCACTCTTCCACTCGAGCGGAGTTTCTCATTCGGGATGTTCCATGTCCCTAAAAGAGATCCGAATAAGCCTGACTTTGATTTTGGTTAGAGCCACGCTGAGTTTGAAAATCTGCGTGGCTGGGTAAAATCCATCAAAGATCTACCACCTGCTTTAGAGCCAAAATATTATGATTTGCAGATGTATTCTGGACATCCTTCTGGTCATGCTCTCATAAAAACAGAACCAGAAGATATAGAAAGCCAAATCCCAGAAATGGATACAGCTATGCCCTCAGCATCCACTGGTCCGAAGTTCTACACCAACTTTGGTGTTACTTCCATGAACAACCTAATATCTCAGATGCCAGACCATCCAGTCTTGAACATAGGTTGTCAGAGTCGTGAGGAAATTAAGGCTGCCCTTAATCTTCTTCAGAATTGGACCATTGCCCAGAGAACCAAAGATGCTTCTCTGACTAGCTTGTATCTGGCAAATCACATAGTTGCAGGATTTTCCGGTCTTGCAGCCGAATGGTGGAGACATTTGCCTCAAGAGGCAAAAAATAGTATGCTTGCAGCCCGAGATGCAGATCAGCAGATATTGAAAGCCCTCATAAAACAGTTTTATGGGGAAGATAACGGTGATATGACCGATCATTATGCTTCAATGTTCATGACAGCTAGACTGTGCAATCTGTCACAAGCACAGCAGTATTTTTGTTATATGCAGAAGTTATTAATTTCTGCAGGGAAAGCTAATGATCCAGCTTATTTAAAGCATTATCTGTGAAGTTTCCCTGGACACGTTCCAGATGCAGTGGAAAAGTTCATGAAGGATAAGAGTTTGACATATCAGAATCTTTTCATTGCCCAGCTTCACCAATATATCATGGAAACATGGCAGGAGCATTGCCTGTCAAAAAGAGTGGAGAAATATTTCAAGCGGCATCAGGATATGTTTACACTGTCCTTCTGCAAGAATGTCACCAAAATGCCAGATTGGGGTTGTGGTGCACACAACCGTGGACATTTACAGTCTGGATGTAAATGTCATTCAAAGAAAAAGAAAAATGGTTTTTATACTAGTGAACCGCGATACCATTATCCGGATAAACCCTTGAGATATTCCAGAAAGCAGAAGTATAAATCCAGGCAGTCTAGGCCTCAGAAATATAAGCCTAGAAATTTTATCAAGCGTCGTTCTCATCAGGCCACTGATAAGAACTGTTTTCTCTGTGGAAAACCTGGTCATTGGGCAAGCAAGTGCCCAAAGAAGAAGAGCAAGCCCAAGCTTGCAGCTTTCTGCGATAATCTTGATTCTCGGTGGTGGGATCACCCAGAAGCCGATGAACAGCCTTCTGGTGAATACCTCTATCTTCCAGACGACACTGAATCTGACTCTTCCAGTGATTCAGATGTTTCAGTTCAACCTGAGCTTAATAAATTTGCTCCCTATCCTTCATCTTCTGATTCTGAATCGGAAGCAAATTTAGGGGGGTTCCAGGTCCCTGATTTCGATTTCAGCCTCAATATGTTTAACGTTTTCATGTTTTCCTCTCCTAGACAGCAGGAATTAGAAAAAGAAATTGCTGCTTATGACCTTAGGCTTTCTGAGCTTGAGCCTTATTAGTTTCCTGAGCGAAGTTATCTCAGTGAAAAGAAGAAGCAGTTACAAAGACAGTTAGAAGCCTGCAAAGGGAAACAGAAAATAGAATATGAGAGCTCTGTGTCATATAGTCCTGCAGATCTGTACAAGAACTATCCAGAAGGGCATAAGGAAAGACAGAGTTTCAGAAGAAGTCGAGAAGCCAAGCTGAGATTAGAGATCAGAGAAAGACAAGAAGAACTGAGAGAACTCTGAAAGAAGATAGAAGATTTGAAGAGTGAAGTCAAGGTGATTCAAATAGAAAGAGATCAATCATCGGACGATGATCTCAGTAAGCACTATGAGAGTGCATTAAATACTGAATGCATAGAAGAGAAGGAAGAAACAACAGAACAGTCTCCTCCCCCTTCTCCGCCTCCTCAACAGCGCCTTATCAATCTGTCTATGCTTTCGGGTCCGAAGCTGTTTATTCCTGTTTCTTTTAGACCATGTGAATATAACCCATATACTCTTGCTTGTATGATAGACTCTGGTTGTCAGGTCAATCTCGCTCGTGGTTCAGCCCTTCCTAGTTACTACTGGGAAAAGACTATTGATGGCGGAACAGCCATTAATGGTGCACCTATTTGTCTACAGGCTAAAGCAGAAGTCACTGTAAATTTCCAGAATGTCTGTAGAACGTTGACCATATATAGAATGGATGACATGAGTGAAGATGTAGTCTTAGGTTCTAACTTTCTTCATCAAGTTAGCCCGTATTTTGTTAACCATCATAAGAAAACCTTCATTTGTACATTCGATAACAAGTTTGTTAGGTTTCCTTTGTCTTTTCAAGCTCCATCCATTTGTCCTATTCCTGAGCCGTCTCCTGCACAGTTTCCTAACACTGCACAGCTCATGAAAATGGAGCGCAGCTTAGTCTTCTCAGAATTACATGGTGAGAAAGCTCTTAAAGAGATTTATGAGAAGCTTCGCAAAGATTGTTGCTCAGATAGTCCAAATGCATTTTGGACCAGAGAACAATACTTCGTCTCACTGCCTTATGATTCGAGCCAGAAGATCAGACCTATGAAAGCTTCAGCAGCTTTAATGTCACCATCTGAAGTTCAGTTCTGTGATTCAGAAATCCAAGAACTATTGCAGAAAGGTTTGATAGAACCAGCCAAGAGTCCATGGGCATGTAGAGCGTTTGTTGTTAACAAACATTTTGAGCAGAAGAGAGGTAAGCCGCGGTTAGTGGTCAATTACAAGCCGCTTAATGTTGCATTGCAGAAAGTTCGCTACCCTCTTCCTAATAAAGCCAGCCTCCTGCAAAGGATTTCAGGCTGCGTCATCTTCAGCAAGTTTGACATGAAGTCTGGTTTCTACCAGATAGGTATTAATGCTGAAGATAGATACAAAACAGCATTCGTCGTTCCCAGAGGACAATACCAGTGGAGAGTGCTGCCGTTCGGGATAAACAATGCCCCCTCCGAATTTCAGAAACGTATGGAGGACATTTTCAGAGAATATCATTGGGCATTAGTTTATATAGATGATATACTAATTTGCTCTCGCAGTCTGCAGGAACATTTGAAGCATCTGCAGAAATTCTACGAATTAGTATATAAGCATGGATTAGTACTGTCCGAGCCGAAGATGGAGATCGGCAAAACAGAGATTGAATTCTTGGGATTCAAAATTAAGAAAGGACATGTAATCCTCCAGAATCATGTCTTGTCGTGCTTTGGGAAGTTTCCGATGAAATCTTAGACAAGACACAGTTGCAGATATTCTTAGGATCACTGAATTACATTCGTCCCTTCTACAAAGGACAGGCCGAAGATATCTATGTTCTGCAGCAGAGATTAAAGAAAGCCCCACCAAAATGGTTTGCAGAAATGACGGATGCAGTTCGACAGATAAAGTTGAAAGTTATGAAACTGCCTCCCCTTTCTTTTCCTACTGGTAATGGCCAGCTCATCATCGAGACAGATGCCTCCTCTACCACATGGGGTGGTGTCCTATTAGAAGTCATTAATGGCAGAGAGAATATATGTGGCTACGGGTCTGGTGCGTTCAAAGGAGCCGAGCTCAAATACCCGTCGAGCCATAAATAAATTTTGGCTGTAAAGAAAACTGTTAAGCATTTCAAGCTGTTCCTAAAACCTGTCAAGTTCACTATCAGAACAGACTTGAAGATCATGCCAGGCATATTCAAGAATGAGAGTTTAATGGCTGAAAACTCAAGTAGAATCTTAAAGTTGTTTTCTTGGTTAAGTTATTTTGATTATGAAATTGTTTATAAGCCAGGTTATTTAAATTGCTTGGCTGACATGCTAACCAGGGAATCAACACAGAAGACAGAGCCGAAGGCCTTGAAAATGTTTTCTGGCGGTGATAGCAGTTCAGGAGCTGGAGATGAGAAGAATGATCCCCCAAGGGATCCTGCAAGAGGAAAATCTCCTATGACAGAGGCCCAGATGAGAAAAGAAGTATATGATCACCTCTACAGCCGTGGAAGCCCGCCAACTACTGCTGAAGTAGTTGCAGCCGAAGAAAGGATCGCTCGAGCACCGAAGACACCTGAAGAGCTGATCCAGAAAGAAGGATTGTTCATCCTGCCTTGGGACAGTACCTTCCCCAAAGAAGTCAGAATCGATTCTTTGGAGTATGCTTCAGTAGATGAAGCAAAGAGATTCCTGCAGCTCACCTTAGTAAAGAATATCCAGACATCGCCATGTAAGTTGCAGATCCTAGAGCGATGGGAGAAGGAAGCATTCCAGAGCTTCTCAGATGCATATCCAAAGATCTCTGAATGCCGAGAGCTATGTATAGGTGAGGATTAAAATGGAGAAAAATATGTTGATCTGTGTGATGGACATCTTACCTGGACATCCTACAATTTAATTCTCCAATACTGCAGAGAAAGAGGCAGCATCATCATATGCGCAGACCCAGCAGACTTAGCATACAATCAAACCTGGTCTGGGTGGACTGATGTTTTCTTGGATACCTTCTGTCCAAGAAATGATTGGGAAAATCGGCGTGCAAACTTCATCTTGCACCTAAAGGCCGATCTTGAAGTTGCTCACCAGAACTTCCAGTGGTTTAAGTTTAAACTGATCCACGAAGGTGGAACATATGAACCACTTGGCAACAGGATCTACGTACAGCAAAAGTTTATCAGAAGATCCATTGCTGGAGAGCATATAGAGTCCAGAGTTAAAACCAGAGAAATTCCGCTGGACTATAAAGTTAATTCACATTTCAGGGGTGAATTCATATGCGAGCCGAGTCCTTTGTTCAAAGGATCTGATATTGAAAGATGTTTCAGCCAGTTCCTGTATCCACCTCCATCTCCTGTGCCTTACAGAGAATTAGACGAAGATGTACTATTCGGACGTCATGAGTATGATTCTGATGACTCTGAAATAGATCTCATGTTACAAGGAAGAGACGGCTGGGATTGAAAGCTGTGGTGGACCCTGAAGCCTGAGTCAGCCAGGTTTGTCTGACATTGTTTTCCGATGACGGCCGGATTAATGCTCGTCTGTGTAATAGTATAGGAATAAACTGACGTGGGCCAGTTAATGCTCCACTTTGTACTATGTCAAGAGTCTGTCAGCCATGACAGAAGATTCCGGGTCCCCGTAATGCCTCTGGCCAGTTAAGGGACGAGATAACGACAATGGCTATCCCCACTTGTCGCCCCGGATGATTTGGTTTTGACCTAGTAGTGTAGGTTTTGGTAACCAGATCTACTTTTGACCGGTAAAGTGCCAGTTCGTTGTCACCGGGTGACCGACTGAGTTTGTATAAATAAGACCCCTTGGGCTCATTTGAGATCATCGGGTCATTTGTATCGAGTCGCATTGAGCTAGTAGTGAGCTCTGCAAGTTTGGGAGTCTGGAGTCTTGAGCAAGTAGTCCGCTCGACTTCATAGTCTGAGTCTGAGTCTGTAAGTCTGAAAGGCTTAGTATGCTCTGCGTCATGGCCTCGTGCTAAATGATCGCATCATAATTGCTTGAAGACATCTGTGTCTTAAGATCGAGTCCAAGAAGGCGCGAAGATAACATCAGATAATGCCCTTCTTGAAATTTCTGTAATTAGCTTGCGTCTGTAAATCAAGCAAGTATGCTCTGAGACTTTCCATTCTGGTATAAGATCTCATCAGAAGCTTGATATAAGGATTGTGTATTTCCGCAGTACCAATGTATCTGTAATCTCTGTAATCTGTATCTATCATCATGTATGTTCATCTTACTGTTATCATTACCATTGTGTGTATCGTTTGTTAAAACGTGAGCTGTGTTATTATTCGTGATAAAACTTCAAGTGGAGAAGCTTAGTATGCTGTTCAGATCTGTGGGCGCAGTGGTAGCATGGGATGGACTCTGAGCAGAATGGACATGGTTTGCGAAGAATGAAGAGTGGTATTCGTCGGAGGAAGTATATGAAGACCCAGAGAGCCGAGCTTAAAGCTATGATACCATTTGTAAGGGTCTATCCTTATATTATTATCATAATTTATAATATATTTATTTATTATTGAAATGATAATTTATTACATTGACGGGATTACATTATATATGGAAGCTAATATATGAATGGTCGGACCTTGAAAAGAGGTGACATTTGACCATTAATACTAACTAACCTAATAGTTAATTAATTAATAATAATAGTAATATATTTGTTTAGGTATATTACATTGCGGATGTGCCATCCAACTTTTTCGAAATGTTCTTCTGTAATTCATCTTCTGCAACTCCTGTGAGTTGTCGATATCTTGTGGCTTTCAGTGAAAAACTTTGTGGATCTCTTATCTCCTATACAGATTTACTTCGTGAATTTTTTCCCCATCGTCGATCTCTTGCTTATTTGATCTCATCCGTCGATTTACTATCAGTGCAAAACTACACTTTAACATTGCGGACCTCTTATCTCCTGAGAAGATTCACTTCATGAATTCTTTCCCCATCGTCGATCTCCTGCAGCTTTGATCTCATTCATCGGTCTGCTAGCAGTACGGAAATACACTTTGATTTTGCAGATATCTTATCTCCTGTGTAGATTCACTTCGTGAATTCTTTCCCCATCGTCAATTCATCTTTCTAGATCGTCTAATATATGTCAAAGGAATGAACGCAATCTCTGTATAGGATCGATCTATCCGGACTTCATCTCCTTATATGGATCTGTCTATAACCTTTATAGCTTCATCCTCCACACAGATAGATCAATCAACTCGATCTATCTTCACCCGGACTTGATTTCCTTATCTAGATTGAATTGTGGATTGCAGATGCGTACTTTGACTTTTCTCAAAAATCCCTTCCGCAATTATCTTTCTGCAATGACCTTTCCACAATTGAAAACTTCTTTCCTCCGTAATTGCGGATTGCGGATTATAGGTATGCATTTCGGATTTTCTCAAAAATTGCTTCTGCAATTATATTTTTGCATTGACCTTTTCATTTTCCCATCTTGAAAAGGGATGGAATCCTTAGTCTGGCATTTTGTTACCTGTAAAACTAGAGGCCTTGGTGGATGTGTACACAACAAAAGAATGTGGAAATTGCTTGAACTACATTAAAAAATGTGTTCTGAACGAGATATCTACAAGGATAATCTTTGCAAGTATAATCAAAGTTTCAAACATGCATGTTTGAGTGGTTGTAATTACATTATATTAGCATTTTTATTCCTTAAAAAATATTCTTATTATTGAATCAGGGGGATCTATGAACTATGAGACCACTTCAATGTGGGAAACCATCAAATTTGGCCAACAAATATTGTTCTACAGCTCTATGTTTGTTGGGGTTTGAACCTTGGTTGTTTGCATGATGATGCCCCATCACAATACCCTAGCTCAATAGATAGTTTGATGATCTCACCTTGTCATTATTATCTTTTTTGGTCTATGCAGACATTTCAAAGAAAAAATTCAACATCAAAGCAAGAAGGATGAGGTAAAATGGTAGGTGTTGGTGACCAATGTCATGGTAGCCAAGAAGGATGTCAATTCATTTTCATCTTCTATTGTTATTATCCCATCATTGTAGAAACTCTCGCTCTTGGTACTTGATACGGTGTTACTCATTCTCATGTCTTCTAAATGGAACATAGTTGCAAAATCATGATTACATAAAACACTTCTAAATATTCCGAACAATCTACGGTGTTACTCACTCTCATGTCTTCTAAACTGCCAACTGCTTTCAGTTAATCCTTGCGTAAGATATAATGCTTTGCGTGTATGAGAATTTCTCTTATCTACTTTTCATAAATTGCAGTCAAGGTTTTATTGATAACTTGGCTTTTCCAGCTTCTATTACACCTTGTTGTGTTTTACCTATATTATCTATTAAGGGATAGGAAACTATGTCATATCACCATCCATACCTGTCATGTTGTACATCAATTCTCTGAATTCCAACTTTCTCTTCAACTGCAATAATTTATTACGGTTGTTGATACAATGTAGAAATAAAAATCCAGAATTGTTCCACAGGAATCCATGCAGAGGGATGCATGTATATGTTTTTCATGTTAATGAGTTGTTCCAGTTTCAATTGGTGGAGAAAACGTTGTTGGAAACAACAATTATGAACAACTTGCACAATTAAAGTCTCAAATTGAATCTAAACATATAGCAATTCAAACTAGCAATAAATCCACTGTCAAATTTATCTCCAAGATAATCAATTTTCTGTCAAATATTTGCAAGATAATCAATTTTTGTTTTAAGATCATTAAAGTGATTATATAAATTAACAGGCAGAAATTAATGACTAAAATTAAGAATTCCAATGATTAACAATAAGCCATTTGGTTAATATTTTGTGCTTATTCAAGACAGGTATGGGATGACATGAACACTATGATAGGGGTTAGAGGAGTTTGGCAAGGGGAGACAATAACATGATGTTTCAAAACTCGACAAAGGAATCTAGAGCTAAATGGATTTAAAGCCCTTTCCCCTGTGGTAGCCTCAGCATGTCAAATCAAAAGACCTATTATTCAAAACAACTCAGTTTCCAGAACTACACTTAAATGTAAGGAATTCTCTCTCACAAACCAATTTTTTGGGAGGCAACTAAATGTAGTGAAAAAATCCTGACATATGTTAGAGAATTATTCATCAATAACATCGATTATTGTTGGCTAACCAATGATATCAAAATAACTTAGATTACTATCGCATGCTAAAATATCCCAGAGTCCTTCAGCTATCAAGTTAAACATGAACTAATAGCCTGCATGGAATGCAAACAGAGTGTTAAAAATCAAATATGGGTAAGGATAAATAACCCAGACTCCTTCAGCTATCAGGATAAACATGAATGAATCATCTGTATGGAGTGCAAACAGAGTGTTAAAATCAAAGATGGGCAAGGATGACATTGGAATTCAATTCTTCTAAAATAATAAAGCAGAAGCACAACTCAAGACCACTCAGCCAATGATGGAGACTCTGAAAACAATGTCAATCTTTCAAGTATTTTGTGATTTTTTCCCACCCCTCATAGAAGTCCTCCTCGATTTAGTTGGTGTTGTAAGTGTATTCAATTGATGTTTGTTGTAAAACTCAGTGAAATCTAGCCTAAACAAGAGGAACTTCAAATCAACATGCTGTTAAAGCGGTAGTTGAGCAATGAACCACTCTACTAGAAACTAATACTCAACAACAGTAGCATTCATCTCTTCTCCTAGTACAGGTATAAACTCTCCTCTCCGGTAAGTTGTAATGAGGACTTGATGCTTCCACTAACCCAAGCCCCCAACTTTTGAGGTTCCTTCTTAGACTTCTTCCTTGAATATGTTTCACCTTTATAGCAAATGAATGCAAAAATTCACATGCTATTCACCTCTATAGCAAATGAAAGCAAAAAATCACATGTGAGTGTGAAATACATAGCAAAATTATGTCAAATATGTAACAAAAATGTTGACCCTATGACTTTTACTATTATCAACAAAGAGACCAAATTACATGCACGAGGAAAAGAGCAACAATATACCTCGCATTTCACTGGCGCTTTCATATATTCTATCCCCATGGCTCCTAAATGATGAGATCGTTCCCCATAGGTGACTTCTATACAATAGCATTAAGTACCTTTCATGAGCATCTATGTTCATATATAGTTTTCTGTAGGTTTGATTTGGGTTCATCGTGTAAGTTCAATCGATTAGATTGTCGATCATTCGAGGGATTTGTCTATGCCACAAACATCAGAGAAACCTGGTGTCTTTATGCGCCACAGATAGATCATTCTCTTATCATATTTTTGTCCGTCTGATTCTTTACAGAATTCAGCGATCTGCACTTGATTCCGACGAAGGATGTTTCTGTGAATTATTTCAGCAAATGCAATGGGCGCCAACCATATGTCCGCCAAGCTGGTAAGCGCTTTTTATTTTTAATTTTATCTTTGATAAACGTATCGCGTTAGATGCCAGGGGTTATTTTAATTTTTCCTTCGACAAACACATTGGGGTAGCTGCTAGGTTCAAATTGTATTTATTCTGCCACAATCGCCCGGACATATAACATGCCTCATCCCTTTTTCAATTACATCCTCTGAATGGGGCAGACCACAATTGTCCTGTACTTATATACTTCATCATCCATTTTTTTAATGGGGGCAGACGACTGCGATAATTGAACCTTGGTGGATGATTTAATGCTCTGTTGATCTTCATTTTAATACTTCAACTTTGAATGATATTCATGGACTTGCATATTGTATTTTGAATTATCAATAGTTGATGGAATCCAATAGATTAACCAGATCTAATATGTTTGGTCATTTTGGAATCTGTCTACAAAATACAGAAGATCCTATAATAACGGTTTAAAAGATATCGTCCTGGCAATACAAGTAATTCAGGGTGTTTTAAATTAGCGATCTAGGTTGTCTTGAATCCCGAGGAAAATGGCTCCTCTATCTAGGGCGTCCCTCATATTTCCGGCTGTCATTTGACGCCTATTCACAAGCCTGTCGCTGCCACCGGCGGAGGCCCTTGAATCCGAGGATTTCTGGGACATAATCCAGCCATCTTTCGATCGTCAATTGACGCCTATTCACAAGCCCATTGCTGCCGCTGACGGAGGCCCTTGAATCCAATGATTTCTGAGACACAATCCGGCCATCTTTCCACCGTCAATTGACGCCTATTCACAAGCCTGTCGCTGTCGCCGGCGGAGGCCCTTGAATCCGATGATTTCTAGGACACAATCTCGCCATCTACCGCAGAATCAAATTGAATTTATTTTTTAGGTTGTTGATGAGGGAGCTGTTTAATTAGGGACGATTTTGATTTTTAGCAGGAATCTCATGAATTTAACTCACAAAATTTTGTAATTTCTGTTGTTTTTTTGAGCGATTTGGTGATATGAAAACCACAAGCACCTACACACTCTGTAATATATAACAATGTTTTTACGAGTTTTGAAAATTCCTCAAAGATTCATGGCCGGATTCATGGCCGGAAACAAGTAAAAACCAACCGAAAATAGAAAAAGAAATCAGGTAAAAAATGAAATCAGGTGATATAAAAACCGCACACATCCACACTCTGTAAGATCTAACAATGTTTACCCATACTCTGTAAGATCTAACAATGTTTTTACTAGTTTTGAAAATTCCATAAAAATTCATAGCTAGAAAAAAGTAAAAACCAACCTAAAATAGAAAAAAAAATCGTCCCCTGGTTAGACAACTCGGTGGATGATTACAACTGCGGGCGTCTTCATCATCTTCGCCTCCCACAAACTCCAAACTGTGATTGCTCAATTGGAGGAGCTGCCGAGTGGCTTTAAGGTCAGTTTCCGTCAGGTGCATAATAAACGTCTACAGCCTAATAATTATTAAACGCCTACAGCGTCTCCATTGTTAAACGCATACAGCCTAAGAAAAGTATTTAGTTTTTGGACTTTTTATAAGTGCATGTGACTACGAAAAGTGTAGAGTTTTTGGACTTTTTATAAGTGCATGTGATTACGAAAAGTGTTTAGTTTTTGGACTTTTTATAAGTGTATGTGATGGGAAAGTAAGTAAAGAAGGAAGGTTTTATGTAACTTTGTTTTTATTTTTGAATAATAAGTTACATTTTTTTATTAAAAAGAAAAAGGGATTACTTTTGATTTTAATGGAGAATAAGAAATTACATTTAAATGGAGCATTGGAGAAGCAATTAATACGGTAAGGTTTTATTGCTATCAATGATTAATAATTATAGATCTAAGAATTAGGAATTTGTTAGCCATTGGAGACTTTGCAATAGTTATTAACTAGCATAGATCCATCCTAAACCCACTTTAAGAAATTTGATCCCTCT